>JACXGJ010000245.1:27942-148761 GCA_016801105.1 Esox niger | reverse complement strand
GCCGTGGTGCTCACCTGCCTGTACACAACCTGCTCTTACATGGGCAGTGAGACCGGCTACCCCCTGAAACCCTTCCTGGTGGAGCCCTGCAAGAAGACCTTCTGGGCGCGCTGTATATCCATCTCCAATGCGCTCAGTGGCGAGATGCTCCTGATGAACACCGACCGTAACTTCTTCGGCAAAGTGTTTGCTGAGCTGAAGAACCACAGTAAGAAGGAGGACCTGTTTACTGTGTATTTTAGTCAGTGATGGGCCCCAGGACCAAAGGGGTTTGGGGGGTGTGTGTGGGGGGACCTGGAAATCAGGACTGATGGTTTCTGTGTTTCCCGGAAAGCCTGAACCAGAACGGGTTCGGTCCGGAAGAAGACTTTGGCCAAACGCCTACTGTCCAGGGATACGGCCTCTATAGCCTGCTTAAGGGGTTCCTTGCAGGCGGTGGCCATTATGGCAGGGGGTGGCGAGGAACGGGATCCGGGAACCGGAGGTTGTGGTGGTAGGTTTCGCTGCTCTGTTGCATTTCAGGGGACAGGTGGCAATGTAGTGCCCCGAATAGCCACAATACATGCAGCTATTGCTCTCTCTTCGCCGTCTCTGCTCGGCTCCGTCGGTCTAGAACCAGCCCAGACGCACCGGCTTGGGATCAGTGCTCCTGGGCCCTGTCCTCAGACTCGGGCCGTGCAGGCGTCTGCGAAGAAGGGTGTGTCACCAACTGCCTTTCTCTGTTGCGCTCCCGGGCACGGTTACCCATTCGGATAGCGAGAGCGATAAGGCCATCCAGGCTGTCTGGTTCGGGATGCGAGACCAGCTCGTCCTTAAGGCGGTCACTCAAGCTGTGCGTAAATGCCGCCTGTAGGGACTCCCCGACCCATCCACTCTCAGCAGCCAGGGTGCGGAACTCCACGGTGTATTCGGCTACGCTCCGTCGCCCCTGGCGCAGCGTAAACAGGTGGGCCGGGGCGTCCCTCCCTCGGATCGGGTGATCGAACAACCTGCTCATCGCCTTCGTGAAACAGGCATAGGACCGGGTCTTCGGATCCTGTCGCTCCCAGAGAGCCGAAGCCCATTCCAGGGCGGGCCCGCGGAGCAAACCAACCAGGTAAGCTATCCTGGCGCTGTCAGTGGCGTAGGTTAGGGGTTGCTGCGCGAACACCAGGCTGCACTGCAACAGGAAGGAACGGCACCATCCCAGGTCACGGTCGGGAGCAGGGACCCAATCGGAGGTAGGCAGGGCGAGGGAAGAGCAGTGGGTAGAGGGATTGGAGTCAGACAGGAGCGGAAACTGATCAACGGCAGAGGTACTGACCGGTGGCAGGCAGAAAAGTTGGGGACAGGCAGTGGATCGGTACACGAGCGGTGGCAGAAGTTCAGACAAGGAGCAGGCAGAGTAGTCGGGGGCGGGCAGATGGTCGAAGCACGGGCTGTCAGCAGAAGTACAGGCAGGGAGTAGACAGAATAGTCGGGGACAGGTAACAGGGCGGTACACGGTAAATCCCAACCGAAAGTAAACTGGAAACTGACTGAGAAGCGCATGCAACTAACGACCATGATCCGGTAGGGAAGGGATGGCAGAGAGCTGTGGAAATACTGTGGGTAATGGGGTGATTGGGAACAGGTGCGTAATTGGAAGACGAGCGGGTGTGTGAGTGGCCCTGGAACGTGAGGACCTGCCTCCGTGAGATCGTGGAGGTGCGGGCGTGACAGTTTTTACTATAATTTGCCACTATATAGCGCTGGTTCCAAGTAAATTGCCAGTGCCTAAGGAGTGCAACAAACTATATTAAAAAGTATAGAAATATAGTCAATCTACAGCTGTATGACGTCAGTAGTGTGTTTCAGAGCATCACCCAAAGGAAAAGGAACCTTACAGTATTATATACACACACACGTATAACACACTTGCAAAACATCCAGACAGACAATTGTCAAACACCAGTCTAAAGGGAGAAAAAGGCAAGTATCAACTAATATTAGAAATTGTGATCAATTCATACTGTTAATTGAGATCAACGAACAGTGTTAATTAAGATCAACGAATACTGTTAATTAGGATCAACGATTGCTGTAAGCAGAGATCAACTAATACTGTTAATGGAATGTCAGGAAATGTAAGTTGTGTTGTAAGGGCATCCTGTAGACAAATAGTAAATACATTCTGACTGCAATCCAAAGCCACCCTGGGGTCAATATATATATGTCACTGGCTTCAACCATCTCACAACACATGCTGTTACAAAGTAAAAGCTCACATTTACTTTTAACAATCAGGCCAACAGTACAGTGACTTCAGAAAGGGTCCCAAAAAGGAAAAATCACTGTAATTCGTAGTGCTTTTCAGTCAAATATAAAAAGCCCAATTCAAACACATCAATGACAACGTCGCTCATCTTCTTCAAGTATACTGATAATGCACACCAATTGCATGCTATTTATCAAAAGTAATTCCCACACTATCTAATCTCTTTATAAACAAATAGAAGCAGTTACCAAATAAAGTTGTATTGGCTAAACTTGGTTGTGCCTTCAGTATCCATCAAGCTAGGAAAGTTGTGAAATGCTAGGCTGCTTTAAAAGTAAGTTCTTTAAAGTTGCACTACCTGTCCCACACTGCAGCTACAACACTTTGTCATCCTGAGCAACCCTACCATAACGCGTCTGAGTGTGAAGACATTCCATAGAAACCAAGATCACTGCCTGCCTGGCTTCACTTTACAACAAAAAACATCACAATGGCAATAATGCGAGTAGGCGACCTTGAATCCTACAAAACCTTTGCTGTAGACAATATAAGACATCAGTTGACTTCTTTAATTCAGCCGGCTCAGTGGTAGGTACTGGCATGTGCAGAACTGCTTTAGGTTTGCAAAATTTTTGGGGTTTCTAGCATGAACTGCTGATTTCCCTACTGCATCTTAATTGGATTTAGGTATAGACTTCATATACGTTGCTTTTGGGAGCTCCTCGACATGTCAGGAATCAACACTCAAGTCTCAACCAAAATGTTACTATGGACAGTCTAGTCAAAATTGGACCTCATTGGTGGAGCAATAACCATTTTGTCAGGTACACCTTCCAGGAATAATTATTCTTTGCAAAATGCTTATCACAATATCCCCTTGAGATCCAGATAATTATGTATCTAATCAAATTTTTTCTGGTATCATGTAAGTAAATTGAGTCAAGAGCCACTCATTTCCTATTATTTTCTAGAGACAGGAGTTTCATAGTAGCAATTGGTTCCTCATAAATGTAACATACCTATAAGGCTATTACACGTAGTACTTTGCTCATATTTCTCATGTTGGTGCACGCTAAAAAGTGGTTAGAAATGTTTTTATTGTTTCTTTCGTTTTTTTTCTGGGATGTTAAACGTTGGGTTTACCAGAAGTTCTGGCAGTTAATGAGACCATTTCCGTTGATTGACTGTATAGTACATTTGGGGTTTAACAGACAACAATATGTTGCCATCTAAAGAACACTTGAAAACTACTAGATTCAAAATGAAGGACAGCAAAACTACATTTGCCTATGACACTATGCTGAGATTTCTGTGAATCTGGGGCTTTGGAGCGTGTATTGGTCTACAGATGTGAATCCTCTTAATAGTGCATGTTTTTGCTTGATTTATCACGATTAAATGTTTTGCTAAACGTCCCTGGTGCATTTTAAAGCTTTCTTCTTTTACACTGACATATTTTTACAAATCAGACTGTCACAGCTCCAAATCAATGAGTTATAATTGGTTGCTGAATCTGTCACTTTATAAAATGGTGGGGTCAGGAAACGAGATGATATTTAAATGGGTTGACTGGCCAAAAAGGTTCGGTAACCCCTGGTTTGTTGAGATGTGACTAGCACCGGAGGAAAAGAGACCTTCAGGCCAACATCTCAATCTGGCATATTAGATTGCTAAAAGCAGGGCTGAGGAGCTGCGGTGTCCTTGAATGACTCTAGGATTCCTTAACTGACATATTCGGCTGGCTACACTGCACTTTAGCTGCCTCTAAGACCGAGAAGAGGGACGGCTAGGCTTCAGAGGGATTCACAGCACTAGATCTGGACAGCAAAGTTATGATCCATCGTCTGAAAGGCGAAAAGGTGTGTCTATTGCAGCAGGCATTCTTTGAGGGGCTGCCGTGAAATCCATTATGATTAAGTTAGTTGTGGCGTTGTGGTACAGATGCTTGCCATGCGGCAGCAATCAATCTCTACATAACCATTTCTCTGACTGCACGGGCGTAACAAATCATGTCAATATGTTTTCACCCCTGACACTGTATGAATGTGGAGATTCTTCATTTGTATTTACCCCAGTTGCATCGGAAATGTCTCCCCTTATTACATATTTGGTGCATTATATGTGACCAGCGCTCAATGAAGCAGTGCATTACAAATTATATGGAATTGTTTGCCATTTCAAAACGCAGCCAGACTGACCACAAGAAGAAAGACAAGACATGCCTTTCCCGTATTTGAGTCAAGTAGAGTGAGTTAATTGGTTTGACCAGACTAAAATGAACCACCTCAAGATATGTCACATGCCACAACAAGGCCAACTTTGAAAAGACACCAAACAGGGTTTCTTAGAACAATGATTTCACACATGACCTCTAATAGCCTCCAATGAATGAGCCAGTCGAGTGGGAAACGCTTGAACACATCCGTGTACTGTAGCTGTGCAAGGACTACGGCTCAGTGCTGTATTTATTATTTAATAAATACAGCACTGCGCCGTGGACAAATGTTACCCAAACATATTTTTAGCACTGTAATTAACTGCATTCATTGTTATTTCCTACTCTCTATGCTTTGTGCTTCAGGATTTATACATATTGTAGAGAGCACAAAGCAAGTCGCATGTTATTTCAAGCAACCACATTGGTGGTCTCGCACAAATGGATTCTCAATCGCTACAGCCAGTATAGTGACATCCTAGGTCAGGGACAAAGCGGACAGACACAATATTGCTTCCTGAATTCCCAACAGTCTGCAACAGCCTAGATGAGATAGGCTATGTACCAAAAACAAACACCATGTTTGTACATTTATCTTAATTTAACTGTCACTGTCTGAACTTCTTGTGAAATCAATATTTATATAGACCAATTTTCCTCTATCGTGTAACTTCAAACATTGCCTTTCAACAATAGGGAAGGAATGAGATATAATTCCAAGAAAGTACAGAGAATGTTGTCGCAAGTGTTTCTTGCCTCAGGGTCAATACCTAAAACATGAGAGCAATCTCAGAGGTGCGTGTTGTGCTTGCATTGTGCCGGGTCTTTACAATGTGATTGTTTAATGATGGTATAGGATAACGTATACGTGTCTGTTCAGGGTTTATCTGAGGCTTTGTCTCTTTAACTTCCTATAGACTGTTGAAAAAAGATCCACTTTTTGTGCAGTTGGGTCTATGTCTTAAAAGAAGGCCACTAGGGGCAACACTGAGCACTCCTTGAGTTAAAGGTGCCCTCCAGTCACATGATTTAGACCAATGACAAGTTCCCTTTCACCTGGTAACAGAGGAGTTTTACCCCCTTCAAATCTCAATGAGATTATATTTTTTAAGGTGCTGTCCAGTCAGATAAAAAACATTAAGAGAAGAATTTGTCGCCCCAATGATATGGATTCTGTTCAATTCTATCTTGAAAAGTGTTAATTGGTAACATGTCAATTAACATTTTATTCGAATTATTTTATGGTGGATTCAAAAACTGCTAATTGATTTAATGTATTTCTTTCAGATTTGTACCAGTCTATTTATATGTCAGGGTATTCTGTCAGAAATGCTGATGGTTGTACTAGCATGCCGGTCTAATCCACCCACCACCCCTGCCTCCAACGGTTTGGTTCTGTGTTTTCTTTATAGCAGGAATCGGTGCTGTGTACCTTGCTCATCGTCTATGGGGATTACTATTAAAGATATTGTGGTGTTGGTATCGTCATTAGCAGTATCGTATACACTATCATGTGTTAGCAGTGAGTTACCTCAGAGGAGTACATTGCTGTACATATGTTCTCCGATAAATTCTCAAACTAATATGTGGTGTTTTATGACCTTCAGAATACGGTTTTACTTATACATACAGCTACCCAAACAATACAGTATGAAGTCAATGGAAGACCAAGCTTACATCCCTGACCTACAAAGGGAGGCAGTGAGGAGGCAGCAGATTGCGGGAGATCCCATGTAGGAGACAACTGAGGCCAAAGGAGCCCAGGGGACTGGTGGACTGCTACCAGGTGTTCCAGCACCCATAACAGATAATCTGGTGCAGACAAAAGCCCACACAACAGAAGGTAAATAAGATAAGCTATTTGCAGAAATATGGAAGCTGCTATAATTAGTCATTCTTACGATGTGTCAGATTTATTTCTATGCCTCTGTAGAAAATGGCAGTGACATTTCATTACTGTAATTGTCTTGTTTTATTCCTTAGGGCCACCTCAGGGACGAATGGAATCTCCCAGGAATAGTCACTCAGCAGGACAAGAAAATAAAGAGGGTAAGCACTTATAAGAACTTGAGTTTTTGATTGATGAGGGTCTCACCTTAAACCTTTCAAAGGGGATCTGGCTCAGGCTCAAGTTCTTAATAATGAAATATAGTAATTTAGATGCAAGAAAATGCCTTGTTTTGTGACTGTATATAACTTCTGCCATCTGATTCTTTGGCTAATTCCCTTTTGAAAAAATGTATTAAAATCAGTTGATTACCCTTGCAAATGTGCCACAAATACCCGATCGGAAATCACTGTACATACTCCCGCTCACAGAGAACCATGTTGGCACATGGTTTACAGTCTGTAAACTGCATGCCGGCCATGTTTCTGCTCAAAACATTCAGTTGTTCCTCAGTAAACCACCTCACACAAATGTAATATCCACTTAACTAGAAAATACATGATCCTATGTGACTTTCCACATTTCATTGTGTAAAAAAAAAAAAATTGACACCAAATTATATGTGAAAGTTGTTCAAAATTAAGTATAAATATAAAACAGGATATAAGTGATTGCAGAAGTATTCACATCCTTCGCTATGATACACCTGAATAAGCTGTGGTTCAACCAAGTGTCTTGAAAAGTCATGTAATTGGGTATATGAGTCCAACTTTTTTCAACCAAGGTGTTTCACATAATTTCAGGTTAAATACACCTGATTCTGGAAGATCCGACAGTTGTTTCCTGCAAATTCTAACAAAAAAACGACATAAGAAAAGACAAAGGAGCATTCAAAGCAAACCAGGTTTTTTAAGCATCAAGTATGTATGAACATTTTCAAAGCATTGAATATGCCACAAAAAGCAGTAAATATGTCACAACAGTGAATCTGTCTAGAATAGGCCGTCCTCAAAAACTGAGCATCCAGGCAAGAAGGGCATTAGCCCAGGGAGGCCAACGAGTGGCCTATGGTTATTCTATAGGATTTACAATCTTCCACAGCAAAGCTGGGAGACACTGTGCATACTGCAACAACACCCTGGGTGCTTCACAAAAGTGGCCTTCATGGGAGGGTGACAAAAGAAGATACATCAATTCAAAATGTTTGCCAGAAGGCATTTGGGAGACCAAGTGGGAAAAGATTATATGATTTGCTGAGACCAATACTGAGTTTTTTTACCTCAACACTAAGTGTTATGTTCGGTGGAAGCCTAACACCACCCATCATCCTGAAAACACCATCCCTAGCGTGACAAGGTTGCAACTGGCCAATTAACCACTAATCTGCTAACCCCATACCTTAACAGGTCCATGGTCACCTGTTAACTACAGGTGTGCTAATATACAACTCTGGAAAAAAAAAAATCCTTTCCAAAAAAGTCGAAAAGGAAGGCTTTGAGTGAGGATCAGAAGGGTTACAATTAAGATACCACTGCAAATCAATACGAACATATATTTCATGAATCCTCATACATTTGTATTAGGATTCATCCAAGACATTTACTAACAAATTAATGACTGATCTTACATTGGTTGTCATATCTTCTTCTGGTAGCATTGGTGTCACTAGGTTTTTCAGTGGTATCACTTATGGTTTTGGTTCCATCTAATTGTTTTAGTAAAAAGCTTAGGGGTAGGACTGGGACAATCAAACCACTGCAGGGCTGTGAATGTCAGGACTGTTCACTGAGGAGTGACTTTGATCTTTTTTCATCCTATGAAGTGTTTTTTTAAACAGATTGTATCATTGTATTATTTAACATGGTTTGATTCAAAATAAGTGCAACTTAAATCAAATTATTGTCGTACATTTAGGTTATGAAAACATTGTGTTTTTATAACATTTGCCCACAACTTACCTAGTACACAGTGTGGCCTGTACACTAAACATTTTGTGCCTTCCCCATCTCTCAAAGATCAGTAACAATAGTTGTTATCAAGAAGAAAATGAATAGTTTACAAATGATAAAACTAAATCAAATATTGGATATTCAACTGAAACAACAGCATGGATGTGTGCTCCACAACAGTGTTAAAAAAAATTGTACAATAAGAATACATTTTCTCAAGGGGCATTTATTTTTCACCTGGAAATTAGAGGTAGAGAGTTTCTTGCTCAACAAACTGCTGCAGGCGGATAAAACAAAACAGGTACAGGCAGACACTTTATTTACAGGAATCATGAGGATAATATACTTAATATTTGACCAAATCCTTATTTGGGCCACCTAAAACAGAATGTTTTGATTGAAGTGCCATGCAAAATATATTGCTTACAATATATATATATGCAACCCCAATTAGAATGTAACTCAATCTGCCAAGGAACAGAGTCACAAAATGCAACTAACCGTTTCCTGTTTGTCTTGTTGAAGCCTATCTCCCTGCTGTCAAGAGCCATTCTGTCAGCTCTTGTACATCCCCTACACTTGCGCTCGTTGCTGCTTTCTACATAATGGGCGGGCTGATTAAACTGAGCATTCAACCAGGAAGCCACAACATTTGGAGATAGTCATCAGACTTTAATGTCTGGGGTGTGGATTCTTCATGAAAAGATTTAGGCTCTAAATAAATTTTTTCGATGTAATTTATGATGTATGTCCATCTTGAAACTAAGAATTAGGCGTAGACCAGCCATAATTGCGGAAGTAAACAGTTTAGCCTTTGATATTGCAAGATGCCTCAACAGTTTCATGAGAACAACCAACTTGTATCTACCTCTCATCACAGCGAAATGACACAACATTATCTGACCAGTTGGGTCAGGTCATACTATAGTCTACAGTTGCTATACATAACTGGTCTTTTGAAATCACACCTACAAACCTGGTCATTCCTCTTTGGAGGTCTGAAAAAGTTGCTATTTCAAAAAGTTTGAATGAAACAATGGCGCCCATCGCTAATATGTTTGTTGGATGTTACAATTATTTGCATGGTAAGTGATGTGTTTACTGAGTTTTGATTTTTCCATTTAGCTATTTATTAATTTTTTCAAATTTATTAGTGTACAAATATGAAACTAAAGTAAAAAAATGCTAACATGTAATCAACACCTTTCTAATAACCAAAATATATAAACAATAAAAACTAAATCGGTCTATAATTAACAAAACTACTGCTACTGTTGAAATACCATTGCAACTAATGAAATGGCCTATAACTGATTCAAAATATATACATAATCATAAATTATCTACATAATAATCCACATTACTTACAAATATCTCAACATTCCTGTGAACTTAAACACAAACAGTTTGTTCTGAATATTTGAAAAAGGGCTTTTTACATTTTGTTAAAATGTCACAACATCTAAAGCTAAACAATTCTAATCAGTTGGGGCTCTGATAATTTATTTGCTCTTGTCAATTTATTTAAGTAGAAGACTATGATAGGAGCTATCAACACTACTTTAAAAAACCCATCACTCAACGTCAAAGATCCTGTTATATGATCTAAAGCCAGTGTGAAGTCTGGTTGCATTTAAAATGATTTATCTTGCAAATGGTTATATTTGTTCTTGATTGAATTCAGTATGCACTTGTTGGAGCTCTGCCCAAGAAAAATATTGGATCAGGCCTAGCATAGCATGACTAAGCTGTAGCTAACAAGCTCGTAACATGCATGTTACAAACATTACGTGTAGGTTCCTTATCCAACATTAGCTTGGAAGTTTGAGTGTTACATAAACACTCATTTAGATTTGGTTGTTTGCTAGTGCTAGGTAGTTAGGTCCTACTACATAAAGTTGACTAATGCAGTTACCTACACTCAACATAGTTGTGCCAATGAAAAAGAAACAACATGTAATGTGACTGGGGAAAATTTCTGTCTGAGCCAAGCAAACTGCCTACCCTCTGCAGCCTATTTTAGGGATGTGAATGTATCAGAATTGCTCCAAATAGGCTCCAAGCATCAGACCTAAAACTAAATATACCATTACAGCTGCATGAGGCATTGTTTCCCATATGTGCTCTAAACAATTAATTGTTTCATGTGTTAATGTTTGTTGTCATCACATTGCTCATCTGCTCCTGTTTTGTCTTGCCAGTGTTCTCTAATATGATGTTGTATCAGAAGTAAATGTCAGACCCCTTAAAAGGTCTTACTGTTACATCAGTACGGTATTGAACTGAGTTTCAAGATTGGTAAGTTTGCGAAACTATTCTCAAAAAAATATTGTATGGATAAAGTGCTGCTTAAAGTCACTAATGTAATACAAATGTAATAAATCTTCATAGTTATGGGCTAATATTATCTGTCCTAGTTACAGTATTCTGAAGTTCAAACGGTCATATATAACATATAATCCGTGACTGCTGCAGAGAAGAGAGAATTATTTCCTTTGTGTGATGGAGGGTAGATGACTCATAGAAGCTAGCTACATATGCCGTATCTTCATTTGATCATGTCGTTGCAGGAATTTTTCACTGCAGGAAATACAAAAGTATAATTAATTATATTTATTTGCCATAAGAATGTATCAAACCCTACAAAGAAATCATCTGTTAATTTTAATCCAATACAATAGTTCGCATAATAATTCAAATGTTCCTGCTGGTGGCCAAACTCACCTATACGGTAAAGGATCTCTGATTTACACAAATTGGTCTTTATGCTGAAATTGTAAACGCAGTGCATTTAGACTTTTTCGTATGTTTTTTATGGTCATAATTGGCAATGTTTGAGTATATGTATATGGCATTATAACCGGCGGTATGTCATCCCTCCATGTTTGCTCAATTCATCCCTCCATGTTTGCTGGTACAGTCTACAGAACTGCCACTCCAGAATTTCACTATTCCCGAGAATCTTTGACTGTCATGACTCAATTGAGCACAGTCATTCATATTATTCATATATTAACAACCAGCTGGTCTGTTTCCCATGACCACCTAAACTTTACAATGATAAGATATATATGCATAGCATGAACTCTCTCACAGAATATTATTTTGATGACAGGCAGGCGGTTTATGTGATTTGGTTAACTGGTATATATCCTAGGGAGAAAAGCTGCATGCCACAAATCCTAAGTTAGTTTCAAGGGAACTGTGATATACAAAGCCGGGATGTACCGTTTGGGTTCTGTTTTGGAGATGTGACTGTTTAAAGATTCATGAGTGAGCCCTGAACACAGTGATATCAGGAACACCTGGGCTTAGTGTTCGATTCAGAGGCAGGGGCAGTAGTGGGAGCCCTGAGACAAGCTCACAGGACACCAGATGGCATCAGTGGTATCGACGAGTCAGCATATGAACAGACAAAAATCAAAATGGACTGTCTTAAATTCAGGCAGAGAGCTTTAAGAAGTGCTGAGGAAGCAATGTATAGTAATTTTAGAAAATGCCAGCAGTATAATAATAGCATGATTATAAAGACTTTCTACAAAATATGAGAAAAAGTGTAGGACGATATTTAATAAACACAGTGATGCACATTACTCAAGTTCTGTATGTCTACTCCTAGAGAATACATGAATGTATATATTAAGCCCAATGAATACAAAATGTCAAATTATTATTCAAAGGCTTAGAGCACTGGAGCTATAATCACAGTTATATCTCGTAGGTCAACCAAAACACATTCTGTACATCCCCTTTGCTTTTTCAGTGCAAATGGTGTTGCATCTCAGTCATGCATCAGTGTGTTGAATAAAAAGTTTATCCCTCACCTTTTCCTACCATTCCATCAGGCTGGATAACAGTACAATTTGGTGCAAACGTTTGAAAAAAATGCATGACAAAAAAAGCAGTGGAACTCCATCCATAAAGTAGAGTTCCGTTGCTAATGAATGTATCCGTGGCTTGCCAAAATGCATCAATACGATCCACTTTGAAAACAAACTGGACACCCTCCCATCCCCACCATGCAGCATTTCCTCTGCAGACCTGCCAACGTACACTAATTAAATGCCCGAAATTAATTTGAGTGAATCCCAGTGTCTCCGCGCAGCGTGCAGTGCACATGAAGACTAACACACCGGGGCCCTTTGCCACTACGGATGGTGATTACCTGCTGGTGCTCCAACTTCCTGTGGTGGAATCTTCAGAAACACACACACACACAAAAAAGACAACATAACTAACAGGCATGTTTCTGGCCACTGAAAGCCATGTTTATGGCTGTGCTGGGAATTGACTTCTGGGCCCGGGATCGGGGAAGCGTCTTGAGTCAGAACTAATCCTGACCTAAAGGAGCAGTTCAATGGTGGCCGAAGCTGTGTGGGGATGGGAACGACCATAAGGAATAGGGAGAGACAGCTGCAAGGATCAAGTCTGTCACAATTTTGTAGAATTGTGTTTGAGTTGCACAGATAACAGTGGCATTACCTCCGGCCGGTAAATCTGCTAAAAATAATTGCCCGCAAGACGATTGATCTGGTCCTTTAGTGTGCTTCCCATGTTTGGGTTGCTTGTGCTGAAATTTGAAAGTCGAGTGAGTAGAGAATTCCCTCTTTGGGTCATGGATGGGCGGATAAACGGCTGGAATAGCTAGCTTCAATGACCTGAGGTAGTGTGGCTGCACCAAATTTCGCTTGGGAACCCACTTAGTCAGAATCAATTCTCCTAGCCTCAATACTCAATTACCACAGAACTACGACTGAGGATCTGTGAAGGTGACAGAACGCACCATGGGAGACCTGCTTCAGGGTGATAAAAAGAGCTACTGTGGAAGCTAATGAATGCTACACAGGCCAAACTAGTGTTCCTGTAGTTGTGCTTCAGCTCATACAGTTCGTCTTCATTCAGCCAATTTCAAAGTTGAACCAGGGAAAATCATTTTGATTCCCCACTTATACACTTTTACGCCTACAGCACAGACCTTTTTGAATTCCCGTTAAAGTATGTGCAGCAATGTATACCCTACTAGTACAGCAGTCATCCTTTCAAATTCTAAATTAATGTGCTTTTATGTACTGTGTTTTATAGCACCTGATGGTTCCTGTGTTAATCTAAAGGGAACACTGCCTATGCATGTTGAAATGCTGAGAGGAGGAAGGTGAAACGCCTGAGGGGCTCCCATCTTTGTCTCTAATGAAAGAATAGAGAAGGGCAAAAAGGTCTCTGCTTCATAAACAGCACAACAGACAGGTCGTTAACCTTCCTCTGCCAGCTATATTAACTACAGGCTCCCTCTACTTCAAGCTCCTCTCAGCCTCCCTTGCATCTTTGAAAGCATCCTCCCTCATGTTTAGAAGGCATGCGGGAGAAATACACGCTGTTTGTAATGCTAGCATCTAACCACCTGAGTAGAAGGGGCAGAAGTGTCCCTATTATTTCTGTGAAACATAAGCTTGTCTCCACTCAACTCAGTAGTGGAACTTAAACCCACTGACATACCTGCAGGCATGGACAGGGCCACTTTTACAAAGCTGGTACCCCATTGGTGAATGGCCAACAATCACTGTCGACAGTCCAATCAAGCTGTGGCGTAAGCAGCCTTTGCTATGTAGCTTCCGTATTAGCACACTTTGCTACTGCTAGCCATAAAATAGCCCAACTGATGACAACATCAGAGAGCACAAACAAATACGGCCCAAATAAAGGGGAAGGGAGCTTGTAAACATCAACTGGATCCCTAGGTGGACATTACATTATCCCAGAGTAATATATTCATGCAGCACAATAAGGACGGGATCCTGCATGCTGTTTAGGAGAGCTGAGTAGACACTTTACCCTGCTTTAGCTACTCTATGGGGGAAACGGGAGGAAGTGGAGGGAAGTGGGGGGAAAAGAAAGAGACATTCTGACAACAGGAAGCATACTGTTTGTTATGGCCAATACAAACTGCAAGGGTATGGACTTGTGTTGTCTGACCTGTGTCTATAAATACCTGTCTGTCAGGTGAACTGGTTGCTTCTAAAGACCCGTGAAATGGTGCATTGCCCACAGGGATTTAATTGGCCAGGGGCCAGGCCAGACTAACCCTGACACCTTATGAGAGCCAGGCCATGCAGAGCCACAGCATGTAATGGTAATGCAAATTCCCGAAACATATAGTGTTAAATACCAGACAGCTATAATTTACATATCATAAAGCATTTCTGAAAAAAAAATATATGTATATAAATATGTATCTAAATTAACTTTTTCCCCCTCTTCTCACTGTCACGTAGCAGGAGACATTCTCTAGTGGACAGGACACATTGTAAATATCAAACAGATTGTTGAATCGCTGAAGTAGGCCTTTACAATAAATAGAATTGGAGGAAAACTTTGTAAAACAAAATTTCAAGGAGTCTATAGGCAATTATAAACTGGTTGGTTTGAATACGGATTTCTGATTGGCTGATAGCTGTGGTATGAGACCATACATCACAGCTATGACATCACTTTTTACTACACAAATTGCATTGGCAATTCATATTTACAATTAAGCCGGTTCAGAGTTTTGTGATATACTGCAAATACATCATGACTAGGCATTGTCCCTGACCTATGAACAGCTCTTTGCTGTGATATATTGGCCATATATTTAATTACACCATTATTTAACAGTACTGCATGCCAGAGGCTTGAGGATTTACAAAAAAATAACAGGATTCGTAAAGCGGTGGACAGATTCATTCAGGCTGGAAGTGTAATGGGTCTAATGATAGCCTAGTTGCTAAATGTCAATAGACTATTAGTTCTATTGTTTCCATTAATCAAATTGACAGTTCAGTGCACTAGTATTCATGTGGACAAATATGTAAAGATAGGTATGGATTTTTCCAGTGATTGAAAGTTACAGTGCATGTTGACAATGTTGAAAACACTATAAGACTCTACATAATAAAAGTTGCAGGGAGAATCTACATAAGCTGCCAGATAATAGTCAAGAGATCATAGTGATCATAGCCTCGGCTGATAAATGAATAGGGGTAATATGAAAACATATAATTATAAGTCACCTAAGGCCATTAAGTTATCTATGAACGTATTTAAGAGATTATATTAAAATCCTATTAGACCCACTGTACTGCCTGAAACTACATTCTATTTAGTACATTTGAACCAGTACAATCTTAACTCAATGAAATCAATGCAGTAGTCTTTACACATCTTTCTAAAAACTGCTTCCTGCTTTGATCAACCCTCTAACCTTATGAACAACCCACTCATCTCATTCCTGGATGAGAGAGGAAAGAAAAAGGGGAAAAAAAGTTGAGCAGATATCAAGCCAAGCTCTACTAGAGTACTGTATCTATGGGTTGTGACAATACCTCCCTCATTTATTAATGATCAGAAGCCCTTATATGGAGCAAATGATGGTGATGTAAACTGGTGGAGGCAGGCAGAGGCTTGCTAGCATGATGCAAAAACGGCACTGGTTGTGTTATTACAGCAGACACAAAAGACTTACAGCAGGCACAAGAAAGTTACTGCCGTCTCCCCACGGTCCGTGTCGGGATGTTTCTCTTCTTTTTTTGTCTTGAAAAGGTATTTGCACAGAACTCAAAAAAGGCCGCATAGCCGTAGAAATCCCGACAAGGTGCATAGCATCCAACAGAAGGGCCGAGAGAGAGCTGGCTTGGGTTAAGCTGAACTGCAGTACAAATACAGAACAGCCTGCTCTTTGTGCCGGAGGAAATATCATTACTCGCACACCACTGAGGTGACCTGAGAGACTAAGAGCACTGATCACACACAGTTTAAATCCAACCAGCTTATGCTCCAAATGACATCCAAGCATTATCTGTTATCGCTGTCACACTGAACACAGTACAGATAACACAGACCACTGTGCTGATATTGGATGAAGTGAATTGATTTACACAAGGCCGAAGACATTAGGTTTATTACAAATACTGCTCATCCAGTCTTTCCCACAATGTCCCCTATGTTCCTTGAAAGTCACAATACTGTGGCTACATTCTAACCAGGTGAGGCTCAACCCGTGCAGAGCATACGCCCCTTCGCTGTCTACTGCCCTTCACAGTTGACATGTGCCCGGCCGCCTTGGTGACGGGCATCCCGCACACCGACGGTTGCGCGCCGTCCCTTTTTGCCGCACGTCACTCACTCTAACACGAGAACTCCGCCCACTTTTTCAGATTCAGCACACGCCCCTCGGAAGGTCTGTGCATGGTATTGATTATAACCAGCACATTTGCTCATTGGCAGATGACTGACATCTTTGTTACCATGGCACTTTTGTGCTGACATTATGAAAGGACCTGTTGTGTTAAGCTTTGGTTTTCACACTGTCACGTAGTCATTGGATCCTTGAAGCAAAACACAAGCTGTCGAGGCTGGCTTGAGAGCTCTGAAGGAGTGGTAAAGGAGCTCATAGAGTCACATGCATGACTTCACTTATTTAATTAGAGAGAAAGCACCACTAAAGACTCTTTATTGGGAGAGGCTGAAGATGAGTCTCAACTGTCTAGATTGTCTTGTTCTAACAGGATTTCCTAAACAAAATGACCGTGTCCATCTGGAGCAGTCACAGACCAGCTACATAGAGATAGGAGACCCCGCATGTTGGTCTGAAAAGCAAACATTTTCATAATATACTGTACATTCCCAAAGACACAGAGCCTGTCTGAACGCTTAGATTGATTAAAGGAAGTGCCGATGCATTATTTGTTAGATATTTCACATTTTCCCAGTGTCAAGAAAACCCTTACACAGATCACTTTTACCAGACAAAATGCAACCTGCCCTTTTAATGACACCCATTGCCAAAGGTGTACACACTGCACATAGCCTCAAAAAAGAGAGGCCCCCTGCGTTCATAGTGGAGTATGCGATCTCGAGCACACTACCAGCCTACAAACGTCTGCTGACAACACCACTTCCACGGTAACAAACATCATTCCCAGTCGTAAACAGATACATGTAAACTGAAAGCCACTTACCCTGAAGAGGCGCAGGATGTTGGCCACCATGATTGATACCGAGCTGGCAGAGGCCCCGATGACACCCACCACTCTCTCCGGTTTGGTGATGATGGGCGGCCCGCCACTCAAGCACTTTATGTCTGTGCCATCCTTCTCAATGAGTGCCTGGACAAAAGTGAGCGATTGCTCCAGAGCATGAGTGTCCCGGGAACAGGTGTCAAGGATCCTGGCCCCCAGAGTGATGTTGGGCAACAGGGTGTGATCGCTGTTGATACGGTCCAGTGCAAACAGCATGGCCTCCAGTCTGTGGATACCCTTCTCCTTCTTGAGCTCCCCGCAGGCTTTACCATCATTGCCTCTGGCATGTACCGGGAAGAGACCACCAAGAGAGATGTCCCCGTCTATGCGGATGGAGTTGAGGTGTGTGTGGCCAGGTGTCTTTGGCTTGGCCCCCAGGGCTACATGGACACAGCAGGCCAGGAGTAGGACCCTGCAGGACCAAGCCGGACCACCTCCATGGCATCCACTCTTCCTCCTCATAACGAAGCTTCCCAGAAGAGTCATGACAAAAAGGGCAATCTAAACCTTAATCAAACTAAATTATGTCCCTTTAAAAAAGAGATTAAAATTCCCATAAACAAATGGCCTGAAGGTGAGCTGCAATATCCTTCAGAGCACTGCTCATAAGAATCTTCTCATGTCTCTCAGCTCTGACACCATTACAGTAATGCTAATGAGCCTTTTCTTTCCCGCCCGTTTCTTGTAGTGTGTTCTCTCTTTGTGCTGTTACAGGGCTAGAGACAGTGTGGAGTTACTAAACAATTTTGGATGAAGCAGGAGTGGGTCCATAGACAGCCATCTCAGGGGGTATTAGAGAGAACAAAGATGGGAGATAAGCCTCTTCTTCTCCACTCCTTCAGGGGTGTTTAGCTTCTTTCTCTCTCTAACACCCCAGGTTTCGTCAAAAAGTCCAGTCAGCCCAAGCAAACCCGTAGGTTCTCAGACATGGCCTTTCTCCTCACTAGACTCCTGAAAGATAAAAGAGCAAATGATGAGATTCTGGGGGGGAAAGAAGAAACAAATGGTGTTTTCCAATGTAAATGTCTTTTTGAGGGGGTTTACACCGTATTCGATATCCACACAGTTTCTTTAACCATTACTGTAGCTCTGATCAATTGTCCTCAGCTACCACACACTACTTTTCAATTCAAGGAAACGTGAGACATTTTTCACAAACAACATTGGGATAAGGATCAGATAAGAAGCCATGTCATGCTTCTTTATTTCGTTTCATAACCATATCTGAGAGAACACACCTGCTTTGGAGGGTGACTGTTCCTAAAGGAATGTATAGGAATATTCTCAACCTGAAAAATCACCACGCTAAATACTGCAGTAGTAGAAATATTTTTATTTTTCCATTTCACACCATCACTTGACTTGCTTTTAGAGCACTGTTATGAATAATTTCTGTAAGGCCTTGTACATAACTGATTCAGAGCACAAGTCCACAGGCAGCTTCATAACCACGTCCCACTCGTGAAGAGCAGAGTTCCTCCAGGGTGTTTTACCAAAGGACTATAAAATATCCTGTTTCAAACTGAGGATGATTATAATCAAAAGTGGAATATTCCTTGACTGATGTAGACATCTGCCTGAACCCCAAATTTTACTTTCTCAGTTCTCCTCTGCAAACCATTATCTTGGATGGATCTCTTCTATTTTGATAGTATCACGTGTTGTTGGGAAATAGCTGGATGATGCTCTCAGACTCATGAGACAGATGGAGATCTTGGCATTACCAGCTTACTTATATAAAAACTTGCTTAACACCATCTTCTGTTGGCTTCTTCATTTATCTCTTCTTTATGGTATACATGCGGACTACACCCAAACAAAAAGGTGTGAAAACATCCCAATGAGTGGGATGTCAATTATTACCTGGCAAAAATAAAAAATGTCACCTCAAATTTCATCGAAACCCCAGAGAAGACTGTTAACAGGTTCCTTACCAAAGCACGACACTTGGCTTGTCAAGATTCTGGTAACTACTCTCTGCTCCTCAGACATACAATTTAAAAAACAAGGCTGCTATTGGTGATTCGGATCAATTCAACTTTTCCCAACACTGGTCTCATTTTTGAGCTCACACGGATCTCTCAAGTACTCATCACCCTCCCAAAAGATGCGTACCAACTAGAAAAAGTCTTAACAACTAACTCAACATTTCACAATATACAGTACCTGCACTGCTTCTTTTCTTTCTTACTCTCTAACTTTACTCTGTTCTTCCTAGTCCATTCCTGAATGCAGACAGTTAATTTGAACAAACCAGTAAAGATTGTGCTGATAGTAATTAGTAACATTGCATGTTCCTATAAAAATACAATCACAACATGAGGTCTGCATTAATTATTATCATCCATTAGCACTCGCATTTGTCAGTATGAAAGGACTCAAAGGCTGATCATTTCTCATCTACACAATCATCCCGAACTCTCTGGACTCATTCACCTTGTCATACCACCGCAACATGTCAACAAGCGACACAATCTTGACTGCACTCCACGCTGCCTTCTCCCACTTCCAAAGAGGAATACCGGTGAGGATGCTATTGATAAATTACAGCTCAGTGTTTGACACCACAGACTTTCCTCAACGTGGGGCCTTTCAGGGGCGCTCGCCCCCGACCGTCAACTGCACACAACTCCAACACCTTCATCGAGTATGCTGACGATACGATAGCAATAGGCACGGTTACTGATGACGACGAGACAACCCACAGGGAGAAAATCGGAGAACTGGCAGTGTGCAGCCAGGAGAGCATCCTGTCCCTCAACTCTAGCAAGACGAATTAGCTGACTTTGGACTAGAGACAAGGAGTAAAGAGATCGCTCCAATTCACATCCACTGGGCTGAAGTGGAGCAGGAAGTGAGCTTTGAGTTCCTTCTAATGCACAAGTACAGGGGGATGCATCTGGAAAAAGGATGGTACCCTGATATGTGTAATGAGGGATATTTGATAGGGAGACCTGATTAATGGATTGACTTGATTTGAACAGGTTATTTCAAAACAGTTGTGAGCAGTAATAAAGGAATAGGTTTACAACATTAGCAAGATATTCACATTCCAACTCACTCTCAAATCAATGTATCAGTGGATTCAGAACAGTTTTTGTGAATGAAATGTGAAATATTTTCTTTAACGTCCTATCATATGCGCTAATTGTTTAACCTTTTTTACAGTCATTGCTGTATTAAACTTTAAGGAGTATCAGGAATTGTTGAAATGTTACCAACGACAGTTGGTACATTAACAAACTATTTACCAAGTATAAATAGGCAATAGGTTTATTGATGAGACTGATAAAAGATATAATTAATGCTAAGTAAATGGTTTATTATGATATTTTACAAATTTTATAAACTTATATAAATACCAGATAGTGTAGTTATTAAAGAGCTACCAACTTTATTACATCTTTTGTGGAAAAATTCTCATTCTTAGCAATGCGCATATAGAGATTGGGAACATTTCTGAGTTAGGGTTAGGATTCTGGTCCCTACAAGGATAGAAAAACAAACACGTTTGTGTGTGTCATCCAGGTCTATGTGTCCACCTGAGGGCCAGATGTCCATACAAAGTTAACAAAACCTGACATGTTCTAAAGGTTAAGATGTATGGTTAGGTTTCAGACTGAGGGGATAGGAAACATGGATTTATGGTTAGGTTTAAGACTTTAGAAAACAGATCTATGTCCCCACAAGAATAGAAAAACAAATATGTGTTTGTATTCGAGCAAACAATCCTGTATTTGCATTTTTTCTAACACAGTCTGATAATCTATTGGGGATAGGGTTCGGTAAAATATAATTTTGTGTCCCTACTAGAATAGTGAATCCTCAAGTCTGTATGTGTGTGTGTGTGTGTGTGTGTGTCTGTGAGTGTGTGTGTGCATGCATGTGTGTGTGTTGCTGGCGAGGGTGTCATCTCTCCACAGCGGGCCGTCCTCTTCCACTGTGCCAGACTAATAAAGTGGTGGATGTGTGCCCAGTAGGAGAGGCCTGCAGCATCGTTTGTCTCTTCTATTCCTCTCTGTCTCTGGGTGTGTCTGCCTCTGAGTGTCTGCCTCGGTTGGACTGACTGACATAACCAGTGAGTCCAACATTACCTGCCTCTCAGGCTTTCCCATTCAGGCAGTTCTCAGCCCTGCCTGGCTTGACATGGGAGAACATGAAAAGGCCCTATTAGCAAACAGGTGAAAAAAGGAGATAAAAGTGCATGCTGCTCCTTTGTCCTAACAACGGTTACTAAGGACATCTTTGTCGTTGATTTGGTATCCTTGTTTACAATTAAATGAATGATGTGTCGATATAATTGATTGAAATAAAACAGCCTAGTATTCTTCGGGATGAATTAAAGACCGCATTGCCTGCACATGCATCTGCTTTTATTTCAGCCAAGAAATAATAAAGATACACACCTCCTGTGACTGTACAGTACAGAGACACAGAAAGAGGACAAGCTGCTTTGTCTGGCGTATTCTGTCCTGCTGGGATATAAAAATATATTTATATCTTCACGGTCAGATCAGCCTACTAAAACATAGAATTCATTATGAATAAAGGCTTCCCAGGCTCAGCTCAAGCACATCTACTCCTGGAGAAAGGTCTGGGGGTTGGACTGAGAGACAGGGTTGCCCCTACTTCATGTAGACAATCCCCCCACCCCTCATTGGCAAAAAAAAGAAGAGAGCATCTTCTAAACCCCAATTGCTCCAAAAGGCATGAAGCAGCTCTGTCAGGGGGTATACAATGGACAATGGTTTTGTAAAGGAAAGATGGAACGAGATGAAGAAAGCATAGATGCAGCTGAAAGTCTACTGAGGATGTGTGAGGCTGGCTTGGCAGAGCTTAAAGGGGACACTCAGTAACACCCTCCCTCATCAAACGCCTAAGTTGGGAACAATCCAACTCTCAAAAATAAAGAAAATGCTTTACAATCTTATGATCGAGACAGCTTAGCTCGAAACCGACCTGTTAGGGCCTTTAGTCAGACTGTGAAAATTTGCCATGGGAATATTTGCTATCTTGAGAATTTTCATAGCACTCAATACCGTGCCTTGTAAATACAAACAGCAGCTACCGAGCTGCAGTTCAATGTCAGCTATAACGTCATTTTTAGAGCTACAGTGTTGATGAAATCCAATCATGGCCTTCTCTGAAGCCGTGTACAGTACAACAGATAGAGTAGGGTGGTACTCAAAATAGTGTATATAATCTGTTCATCATTAATATTTTTTTAACAAAATATTTCATACACATGACAGAATAGTTTACCTATAACAGTTCAAGTCACATTTTTGCAAAATATTAAGAGAGGGACAGCCTCCACTTTCCAATATAAGGGAATTTCAGAAGTTTGTGGCTAGAGGTTGAACAAAAATAGTTGTGGAAAGCTTAAACAAAGGGGGAGGGTGGTCTAGAATGCGAAACATAACCAATTTGTCAAATTTCTAAACTCTTTCTGAACCTCTGTCACCTGAACTGGATGAAATTCGACCTGTAACCAGAGCAGGAGCATGAAAGCATGGTGGTGGCTCACTGATGTTTTGGGGGTGAGTGAGCTCTAAAGGCACAGGGAATCTTGCGAAAATTGATGGCAAGATGAATGCAGCATGTTACCAGAAAATACTGGCAGACAATTTGCATTCTTCTGCATGAAAGCTGCACATGGGACGCTCTTGGACTTTCCAGCACAACAATGACCCTTAGCACAAGGCCAAGTTGACCCTCCAGTAGATACAGCAGAAAAAGGTGAAGGTTCTGGAGAGCCCATCAGTCTCCTGACCTTAATATCATCAAGCCACTCTGGGAGAACTCAAACATGCAGTTCATGCAAGATGACCAAAGATTTTGCATGATCTGGAGGCATTTTGCCAAGATGAATGGGCAGCTATACCACCTGCAAGAATTTGGGGCCTCATATACAACTTTAACAAAAGAATGCTCGCTGTCATTGATGCTAAAGGGAGCAATACACAGTATTTTTTTCTTTGTGGCCATGTTTTGTTTTATGATTGTGCCTTTCTATTATGACCTACAGTTGAATGTGAATCCCCTAAGAAATAAAAGACATGTGTTTTGCCTGCTCACTCATGTTTTGTTTTCTGTCATTTGCGGAATCAGATTCAATATTTTTTACAGCTCCGTAAAAAATTGAGAGACCACTGCACCGTTTTCTTTCCTTTGCAAAAAAGTCAAAAAGGAAGGTTCCGATTGAGGAACAGAAGGGTTAAAATTAAGAGACCATAGAAAATTGAACGCTTCTGTTCCATACTCAAAACTCTCCTTTTCAACTGTTTTGGAGAGAAAAGAAAGAAGTGCAGAAGTCTCTTTTTTTCCAGAGCTGTATTTAAGTGGAGCATGTTTAAGGACTGTGAGTAAAGTGTTTTTAAAATAGGACAAGGGTTACTCAACAGAAGAGATAAGGACAATGATATGCCAGTGTCCCCAGGAATGTCATGTAGACAGGCCAGCACAGGTAGTTAAGCCAACATTTGAAAATAATGAGAGGAAGGTGTTTGACTGAGAGATTTTGGGCATCCAGCTGTAGTTGAACTGGGGAAGGGTTTTGAGCATGTCCCAGTTGGTATCACCTAATAACATATTCTGAGGACCGATGGGGGAATATGTTCACTGAGTCACAAGAGTTGATGGGGTGTCTATAGCACACAGACGGTTAGAGATTTGTTTTGTATGACAGATTCTGACTTACAAATAACTGGCAGTTAGTATCTCAAACTGTTTAGTAATGGATCTTAATTGGCTAACAGAGCATTGTCTTTATAGTTGGCCTCACCACCACTCTTGGTGGACCGGTAAATGTTGCAAACGTCGGATTTAGTAGTACATTTCCAAAAGAAAGATTCTAATATGGTCAGTACATCAGGTCCGGAGGTGAGTAGTGAGGTTGTCAACACATGAAGTCTGGGGAGGAAACTTTGGATATGATATGACTAAATCCAAGGTATTTTCAGTTGCAGAAGACATCAAATGACAACTAATTAGGGTTCTGCAAGACAACATTTGTCTTGTGATTTGTGAGTTTACAGGGCCAGGAATTGACCATTAACCAAGACAAATAATAACAGGATCATGAGGCTACAACTAAGAGCTTTGCACGCAGACTCTTTAGGGTGTACGAAAGGGTTATTGATGGTCTGGGAGGATAACTGGTTTATAAGCAAGCAGACAAAGAGGGATTTAATGTACTGAATGTCCCAGGTCAGCATTCCTTAAGATATGGTAGTGATCAAAGAGGTTGCCTTCCTGGATTCAAGTGTAAGACTTGACTATACCCCCTGGACAGGGGTATGAATGTTCTGCCAGTCAGTAAACAAGGTGGCATTGTAGGGAAGTTAATGGCAGAAAAACGCAAAGACAAAAAAATATTAAGGGAAAAATAAAAGGGCAAACATGCATAAAGTTCTAGTCCAGAAGTGTCTGCATTTGGTGAGAAATCCTTAGGGAATGCCAAAGCACAGTAGCCTTCAGGCGGTTTATAGGATTGTCCATTAATCTGATGATCCATGCCAGTAGAATAGTGTTTAACTGTGAGACCTGTTGTTTCCAGCTTCTGTGGCAGGAACACACTCCAGAACCTTCACCTTTTTCTTGAGCCAACGCCTCAATTTGAACAATCAGGCACAAGGCTGCAAACCGGGGGAATTGAATGCAGCTCAGCTGCCACCCTTTGACGAGGCACAAATGAAACCTAATCGGCCTAGTCAGGGGAGGATAAAAGGGCCGCAGAAAAGCAGCTCTGGGCAGCAGAAGAAAAGAGAATGCAGTTGTATGTCCAGAACAGCCACTGTGAGATGGTTAGAAGACACTGCCCTCCCGAGCAGTTGTGTTTGATTCTTTCTCTTGCTACTCTCTTTTTACTGAAGGCCTGCCAGCGTTTCTCTGTAACATTTTGCAAATGGGCACCAAGGTCCATCCGGATCCTTCCTCGGAAGAGTGCTGTACTTTGGGTTACATCAGCTGCATTCAGATTTACAGCATTTTGTAGGTGGCCTGAAAACAGAATGTTATATCCTGAATGTGTTTGTTCATCTCTCTATTTGGGGTAATCCGCTCTATGGAGAATTCTCTATAATCATAATCTAAGCATGATAATTTAAGAAGCTGCAGGCCCATTATCTGCGTGCATCTAATTTTCAAATCTCCTACGCTAAGATTACAAAGCTAATACAGCAACAAGGTAATTACAGCCTAGTGGTAAAACAGCACAGACAAATAAATTGCTTTAGCACTGGGCAATCCTCTACCTAAATTACATGAAATTACAATAAACTAGATCTGAATGACAAATCCTGGTACTGTGGCACAAGGTGGGGAAAATCTTCCAGACAAAATAATACACTCTATAATTATTGGGACAGTGAAGAAATGTATCTTTTGCCTTCATATTCCTAGAGCTTAGGATCTGAAATCAAACAATTACTTTGAGGTTAATGTATTGATTCTCAGCTATGAATGGATGATATGTCTATTTATTGGTTTCAGCACTTAGAATGGAAAACACTTCCTATATATATTCCTCCTAGTTCAGGACAACAAGTTTTCTCAAGTGGCTTGAGAGGTGTTTCTGGTTAATCAAATGGGTATCAACAAATAGTGTATGCAGGTATAAGAGAGCTATTAACGTGTAGTCTTGAATCTATGCCCTGCATTTGCCTCAGAATTCTACATCTTTGAGGTAAAAAAGCAAGTACACCAACACCAAATAAATATACAGTATACATACTTTTACATAAAACTGAATATATAAAATGAAGACTTGTTCTGTCTTAGCCAGAGTGTTAGGGATTGTTGTCCAGGTTATGCTCTTTTCTGTCATTGTCGGTGGGGGCCGGTGAAGTGCCGTCTTCATTAGACGTTCTAGTTAGAGGACCCAGGTGGGAGGTGAAGTACATATTAGCAGTCGAATATGTATTTTGAAGTGTAGTTGGAGGTACAGAGGGAAACTGCTGACTCCACACAGCGACTCAGCAGGAATCGAAGAAACCTTTTCTCCATTAAAACCAGCTTTTCCAGTCTTCTGTCATCGTAAACCTGTAGCCAGAATGCTGCTGAACTGTTGGCAGATGTCACAGACAAACCTTTTGCTGTACGTTACGTCTCTAATTTGTAGTGCATGAGCAATGACAGCAGTTGCAAATGGTCTGAAAGAAGACATTTTTGTGGAATGTATGTTTAGGAAACTTTTAAATAAACAATTCACAGCCAAACTAGTTGGTTGTCACTGAATGTTGATAAAAAGAGGACACTCCCTGCTCCTTCCCCTACCCACACCCAATAGTAACTCTGTATTTAAGATTTACTGCTTCATAGAAGCTTGCGGATTTATTGAATAATGGCAACAGCCGGATGATTTCAGAAGTGCATGGAAGCATCCTGGTAATCAACGTACAACAAAATGACACCAGCCTCATTGCTTCCCAATGCAACAGGAAAATAATCCAAAACACACTGCCAACACAACCAAATAAATTTAGGGAAAAAATATTTTATGCTGGCCAAGTCAAACTCCTGATTTATATCTGACTGAACATACATTTTACTTGTAGAAGAGGACACGAAATTCAGAAACTCTCCAAAACAAACTGCTTAAAATGTCTAGAGTAAAGGCCTGGCAAACCATCTAAAAGGATAACACCAAGAGTTTGAGGATATCAATGGGATGCAGAGTCACTGCTGTTAATGCATTCACGGGTGTGCAACTAAATACAAGCTTTTAGACTTCTTAAGTTCAATCACTGTCTTAGGAAGAAACCTAGAGAGGCACCGGCCTGTGAGGGGTGGCCAATCCTCTTCTTGTTGTGCAGGTTGAAGATTATAAGGGTACACAACTTTTTGGGCCACGTCATGGTCTTTGCATGTTCAGATGACAATCAAGTGGACAAGGACAGGGTCAATCAGGTGCGGTATGGGTAGCGGCAGCAGGTACCATCAGACGACAACTTGATCTGAAGGTAACCTCGGACAGGGCCAACCAGGCCAGAAGTAACTCAACCCACTTGACAAATATCACACCAAATCACCCTGAAAGAGGGCAGAGTGTAGTCCTCAGGGTACACTCCTGTTGCACAAGGACAGCAAGGAAGAACAATAGTAAGCCAGTGACTCCGCCCACAAATTGCATTGGAGAGAGGACATCCCAGTGGAGATGTGAGCCCACCAAGCAGTAAATCCAGAGCCTTTCTGCTCATATTGGGCTAGACTATACCTTATCATCAATAATGGTAAAGAGTTGCGACACTAAAAGGTTGAGACTGATTCTGTATCTCTCACTTTAATCGGCAGATCATTCCACAGTAGTGGAGCTCATTGAGAGAAAGACCTAACTCCAGCTGTTTGTTTAAAAATTCAAGGCACAGTAAGGAGGCCTGAATCTTGTGATCTTAGCTTATGTATAGATTAGAAAGGCTGGACCAATTATTGTATTGTCCCAACACATATGATTGCGTGATATGAGGATATGGAACTATAAAAGGGCTGTTACTCTTAGTTGGTTAAACATATAAAATAAAAATATTACAGTGTGTACGTTCGCCTGATTTTCATCATTTTATCATCTTTAAATGATCTAGCAATTCTGACTGTCCCAAAACTTAATGGGGGCACTGTATGTCTGTTTGGATGGAATAGCGAGTCAACAGGGGACTCAAATGTTCAAACCCCTTTGCTGAAGCCTGATAATGCCGTTTGCTGTGCTAATAGGGCCGTCAGAGTGAAGCTGGGCGCCCATGCATCTGACATTGATATCCTAATCTGACAGGAGACTGCGGTTTGGCCGTTATGCTCCATCAACACTCACACTTAGGCCCCAAATGGGCAATATGATCACAGTGGGGAGTAGAGATGGTTTGTGAGAGCACACATCTGCATTTCTGTCTCTCATCTTAAATGGTCTCATAACCATCTCTTGTTGGCATACAAAGAAATGCACACCCACATACTGATTGTCTACTTGACACACATTCAACAGAGTATAACCATCTCTATTCAACACAAAAATGCCTTATATGATGATCTCTGCATTTTTCAATTCAAGCCATTTGTTTTCTTTGCAATTCAAGTACAGAGACTACAAAAGTAACATTTGGTGAATTAACCATTTCTTCGATAAATTCTGAGCACTTGGGGAAATACATTTTTGCTTCACAGTAGGGATGCGCCAAACATTATGCTTAGCATTGAGGCCAAAATGTTCTATGGGCTTGGGGAAATTAACTTGAAGTAAGATATACTGAATGATCTACTTGCATATAAGTCCCAGGTCTCTAACAGACTTCTACTGGTTTACTTCCAGGACTTCTCTGTACTTAATCCATATTGCCCTTTACCTTGACAAGTTTTCCAGAGATACACCCCATAGCACGATGCAGCCTCCACCATGATTCACAAGGGGTGTGGTCATCTCAAGATGATGTGCAGTTTTGGGCTAGCATTGAGGCTTTAACACTCTATGTGAGTCTCACTAGACCATAGAACTGTCTTCCACAATAAAATGTGGAAAAGTCCAAGCGGGTGTATAATTTTGACAGTCACAAATTTCTTGTAACTGCAAAATGGAAGAGCAGGGCACAGTCACAAAGTACAATCACATCACAAAGAACAATAACCAGCACAGAAATAGGGAACTGTTAAAAAACAAATGGTGGTGACAATGTGAAAACGAAACATAGGCCAGGAGACTAATGACACAGGTGAAAGCAATCAACAGAAGGGATGATAAACTGAACAACAAAAAGACCAGAACTTAAACACACTTAACATACAAATGTAAAAACCGACATGGCACAGGCTGTTACCGAATCAAATAAATTTTTATGATTTTAAAATAATGAAATGCTTTCCCAAAACAGCCAATTGATGGTAGGGGCATACTTGTCTACAAAACATCGATCCGTCTCTATCGTCATGACAAAGAATATATTACATTTATCACACTGGCCCATTTTATTGTTATGCTTTCTTCCTCCAAGTTTGCCAGTTTTACTGATTGTGTTTCTGTTATCAGACAGACACCTTTGGAGAGAAGGGGAAACATCACTTGCAAGGCGGAACAAGAGTAAATCGGTGACTCCCACAAATGTTAAACAGTAAATTGTATTATCGCACATATTGTTATGATTACATTGCAATGTGGCCACACTGCATTCTGGGTTCTATTTGTTTCTATACAGTATTTTGTTACAATTAGTCCAGCATGAAAATACAAAGCTTTTGCACACTTGCAAATCAACCGATGCGTCGGAGAAGACCAAAAGTCGACTAAAGTTGAACAAGACTCCTGCACACTGCCCACATCACTTGCAATATAGAAAAAGGCTTTATTAAGAACAACGTTTTGGTCCGAGGACCTTCATCAAGTTGTTTTACAATTAGCCTAGCAACAATGTGACAGCCTGACAAAGCAATTGTCTGTATTTAATTTGTTGACCTGTCATCTGGACCAGAGCGTTTTATTGTATGTTCCTGCAATTCATCAACCAAAATGTTTAAAATCCATTTATTTTATTTAATATTTTCAATATCTGAAACTTGAATAGTTACTAGATAAACAGAATTGTTTCATAGCTGAAGGAGTGAAAATCGTAGGGGCTAATCCCAAAACACACTTATTTTTTAACTTTCATGCAAATGAATGGGATTAGTTTGGAGGAATTAGAGGAATTAGTTCATTTATATTTCATGCCCATTTTATTAACTAAAAGTGGAACATTAATTGTATCATTTAATTCACAAATGTGTCTGGAAGTTGATGGATTTATCGATCCTCGCGCTACTCTCTCTAAGTCACCCTTTGAGTATTGTTAGCAACACGTGATCATGGAGGGTTATCCAAACAAGCACATTTTGCAGAAGGGCAGTCTTGGATTTCACTGCCTGCCAAGAAAGAGAATTGCTTTATCAGTTTTGTAGTCAATATAAGTCTCAAAGGATTTCTTCAAACAATTTAGAATTTTGGTTATTATAACTATGAAAAATGGAACAACATATACATATATATATATTAAAAGCTGATTGATTGATACATTAATTAGTAATCATAAATGCAATAACAGGGTACTTGCTTGAACTAACCCAGTGACACTGCCCATGCTCTGACATAATGGGACACAAAGACATGGAATGTTTATCCAAGTCTATGGTCTGAAGGTGAATACTTAAAGAGATGGGTGTGGCTAATGGGTCATTATTAATCAAGTGGGATGTGAAAATTTAAAACATAAAAAAAATCCAATTGAATGGCCCTCCAGCTGCTAATTACAAGTGGATAACTTGTCTAATCCTTGAGCTCAGACTTTTTAAAAGAATGTGACCACTGCATTTTAAAGGACAGTTACTCACTAAAATGGTGCACGAATAGAGAGCTCATGGGCAAACGGGCGCATTACCAAACTGATTAGATGTGATTATACTACGGGCAACAAGTGACTAGTTTATTTTGAGACTAATATGTTGAACTCACGGTTAGTTGACCACTACATTTGGGTCTGTTTGCATCTTGTCTCATTTCATCAACCATTAACAGTGTGCTACATTTTGCCCACTTTACAACATTGTGTCGTCCTCATCACAGCCACAGTGCATTTGCTGTTGTTCATAGTTATGTAAACAAGAGAGTCTACAATTTATGTTTGATCAAGACCGGTATATTCCTTAAATGTCCTCCCAAAATGTAAAATGTTTCATATTCATAGTAAAATATAGGAGGATTCTGGTGCTTCAGCGGATGTGTTCAAATGATATAAAGTAATGCCTTGGCTAACACAGTAAAACTGTTTATTAAAGATGTTGTATTCTTCTCCAGAGGTGCAGTGGTTAAAAGGTTGGTAAACTATAAAATTCAGTGGGTGATCATGACAACACTAACAACCACTACTATAAACCAAAATATTTTACATTAGAGAAGCAATACATTTGATTACATTTTCAAGTCAATAAAAAATGCCAGATGTCAATGTATGTACTTACAAAATGCACATTGTCATTCCATACCATTTCCAAAATAGTAAATTGGAATAAACAAGTCCAGAAAATAGGAAACAATGAAGAGGTTGGCGTCATTTTCTCATGTGATAAGGTTACGCATTTTCTAAACTCAGAGGACCTTGTTTCAATTTGATAAGACCCAACACTGAACAGGCATACTAACCTTTCTGTTCGCTTAATCCTGCATGTCTATCTGTATTGTACCCTGCCTCACTGCTCTGTCAGTAAATCGATTTATTCTGAAGGCAGATTGAGAATGTTTGACGATATATCTTTTGCTAAGCTTACAGCTAGCTTAATAGAATTCAGTCAAATTCTTTGCCTGAGTTAAGGGCCCATTTAACATGTAGCTACGAACTTCATCCTTCTAGCTAGCCAGCTTGTTATAGCTTCCTATTTGGCTAACAGCACACAAAGCTTTTGAGACAACTAGCAACCTTGCTAGTAACCAGACTGAAATAGCAATAACTTATGTATTGGATGTATACTCAGATACTTTTTTTGTTTGACAGGTTTGCCTATTGTCCCTGCATCACTTTATCCCAGTATTAATCGAGCTTCGTCTCGTGTTCTGAAAGTTGATCTCTGCTGAGGTAGATCATTTCACGTCTTGGCCTGTGCCTTGGGTGGAGTTTTTAGAGTGGTGAATTAATTGGCTGCTAACTAGGCAAATCTGTAGGGGTACATAACCAGTCAATGATATGAATCACAATTCCACAAGTTCACAGAAAAGTAGGTGCAATTAGACCTCAGTCAATACTAGAAACCAAATAAAAACAAAACTATAATTAAAAACTTCACATAATAACTTACATTTAAGTGTTTTCCCTCCACTCCACCCCAACTTTTTTCCTGTGAAATATTTAATCCGTTATCATTTAATGTGATTTGTGGAAGCCAGAACTGTATTTATAATGTGTTTGTGTGTTTTGAGAGAGAGTGATAAAAGAAAAAGAGGGGGGGAGTGTGGGAGAGGGGGACTTTAATGATAGTTCAATAAAAGTCAAGACCTGTCGGTTGTTCACTTTATATATTATCCACTGGGGACCCTAAATAAAGCAAGATTTCATCAGATTCTTGTTACCTAACAGTTAATATGAATGAATCATTACGAGGCCAGAGGGACAATCAGAGAGACAAAACAGAATCTTCTTACAGGAATAAGACCGGCAAGGATAATTAATTATACACAGTATACTACAAAGCATGTATAATATTATCATCTTAGTAAGTTTCCCCATTACTGTAGTGAAAAGTTCCTTGCACAATGACTCAGAACAAAGGGAGAAAGAGACAGAAGCCCAAAGTAGTTCTCACCAGGATCATTGCATGCATTGTAATTGCTCATTATGCATTCATCCAGCCCCTTTAACAAACAACCCGAAAATCACCTCAAAGTTCTCATCACAGTTGAATGTTGGCTGCTTTTTGCCCATATACATAGACTCTCTCTATCCTCTATCTGCGCACTCACACAAGGATGAAGTATTGTGGAAAAATGTGTGTTCATTAAGTCGGTTGATGAAAAAATATTTCTACTCACAAAGTCTGTTTTTCCTTAGGTTAAGGATTAGGGTGATGTGCTGTTTTTCCACACACCCAGTATACCACTAGATAACATGATTCAAACACAAAGTCTCATTATCAATAACGTCAATACCTTCTTTATTATGAACTCCATATTGGTTGTTTCTGGCACTGTTCTTGGTGCCAATGTTGGCGGCTTAAGTGATGTCAGGTCACATGTTATTGTCACATGTGGAAAGTACAGTTCAGGCAACATCTCTCAAATTGGTATATCTGTTGACACCTTGAGCACTCCATGTACTGGAGTTGGGTAGGAAAAGCCTTCAAATGCAAGCAAATAAACACAGCCTTACAAGGACTGTTTGTGTTCAGTTCATAAGCCCTGCTGTGATGCTATGCAAACATCCTTGCTGCAAACCCAACATTGTCTCTGTGCTCTAGGCTACATGTATTACTCTGAGAATGGCATCCTGAAAGTGATGGGTTTCGTTTTTACAGTCAGGCTGTGATTACATGTCTGTTCAATCTGTTTATTCTTTATGATTTAACCATACTCTCACCCTGCTTTTTTAAAATTTGCTACTCTATCTACATATTTTCTCTCCGGGTCTTCTCCCATCCAATATGCATAACGTGTCTATTATTAACCGTCATCTGGCCCTTTAAGTTGCTCTGTAAACTATGCAATTCACACTGGTGGGATTTGAGCTGGGGGGAGCAAGAAAAAATACATCTTTGTTCTGAGTTTCCTTTTATTTTCACCTTAAAGGTACTCAACATCTCTCTGAAAATGTTTGGGAAAAAAGAGAGACTGAGGTATAGGGAAATGGTGACAAGCCAGTGGAGCAACGAGTGAGATAAGATGGTTTAGATTACAAGCGTGTTCCACTTTGCCTGGGCAAATTTTTCATGTCACGATAGTTACAACAAGCCCTTTGAGCCCGGCTGGTCTGCATATGGGGCTAAATCTGCAGTTTATCATTAGCACTTTAATATAATGTGATCTAAATGTGCCATGTGAATGAGACCAGTGAACCAGTACATGCTTACCCAGCTGCAAGACTCTTCCCTCATATTATGCCGTAATGGTTGTTCTACAGACCTACTCAAATAACAGTAGACCAAGCAAATACATTTCCTTCAGTGATAACAACACATTTTCCACTCCAACTCAACATTAATACTGAGAACATTTGCTGTCAATAATTTGAACTGCAAAATGGCTGACATGAAATCATACTGCATTGGTGGGAACACAGTTTCAGGTGAGACACACGGTTGGAGACAGTGGTTCACCAGTCATAGATAGATGTTAAACATGGGCAACTGGAATTCCTTCTCTCCTTTCTAAACACCTTTCTTTCTGCCAAATAAATGTTGCTGGCATGTGTTCTTAAGCTGGTGCCAGGCAAGTGAGGAATATTATTCTAATTGATACGCAAAACAGACTATGCTGCTGGCAAATGCATTTGCACAAGCATGTCAACACACATAGAAATGCACACAAACACACACACACACACACACACACACACACACACACACACACACTACTACAGATCAATACACAGGCATCACAAGGCTTATGGGGGTGGGATTAAGAAAGCAGGGAGACTCAAATTGAGAATAGAAGAAATAGAGTTGTGTGTGTGTGTGTGTGTGTGTGTGTATGTGTGTGTGTGTGTGTATGCGCGCACGCATGTGACCTGAATTTTAAATGCAAAGCGGTGAATGTAGCTTTAGTCGCCATGGTTAAATTATCGATCAGACTTCATTTGTTTTCCACTGGCTCTCATGACTCACCTCAAGTGTTTGAGGAGAGTCATGCTGTGTATAGTCTGAGAATACCTTCAAATGAAAGTCCTACCGCAACTAAAAGCATCATGAATGGATGTGTTGACTTGGGTTGCTGCTGCATCGAATACTGATAAGCTCCCTACCAGGAATGAACTGGATGCACACCAGCACATGACCATCCTTCATTATTGGTCTTAAGCAAATACAAACTTTCGGAGGAGTTGCAACATCAACATCAGCACTCAGTTGATGCAACATCAACTGAATGCTTCCTTATCAAACTCTAAGCTTGAAAATAAAAAAAAGTATTTTGCCATACCAAACTTTTGCCATGTCTCCTGCACAAAAGTAAATGGATAACTGCTGTAGTATCTACTAATAATCACAGAGGCATCCTTTATGTCCACATGAAACATGGTGCACACCCCACCCACAACTAAACAAACAACATTAAAAGCTGAACTGATTGGTCAGAAGTTAGATTTTTCCTGTGAGAAACAATACATTAGAAAGCGAATGCCTGTGACAAGGGGGTTTAGCATCCTCTCTGCCTGCCATAAACCATGAGAGATGTAGCATTTCCCAGTTTCAGTTGAAATGAGCTGACAGAATAGCTAACCGAGGAAAGTGTTTTTCACAGAAAGAGATGATTAACAGTTGATGATTACAAATGTAACAGAAATATCTACATGATAAACATAATTTAATAATTTAAAGGTGATCTAATTGGTTTTTTTAGATCATCAGTGTTCTATTGGCCAGGTTGAATCATGCATGATTGTGAGTTAGCAGCTAATGTAAGTCAATTAACATTCTTTATAAAAATCTTGTTCCTTCCCTCAGCTTCAGCACTCAACAGGATAATTGGTTTATTCCAATAATAACCTATACATTTTTATTGTTTATAGTTGCTATAAGGTTCAATTACAATGGTTGAAAGAACCACTAGTAAGCTATAGAGTTGAAAAGGCTGAAGGCTCAAGCAAGAGTCAAAATAGCCTAGAAAACTTCTTCATAACATTCTTTAGCTTTATTCAGAAACATTGCCTGAGAAATGTTGTTAAATCAGCTCCCTGATAACAAGTTTCTTGTAGTTCAATTTCATGGGAAGTCTTACAGCAGTAGTGTACCTAACATCCTAACCATCCCTGCTATTTGCACTCATTTTGAGTTAAACATAGCACTGATCAAGCAAGCGCCCCATAGCCCCTACAACCAGTAAACAATGCTTGTGCACTATGAGACAGTCCACTTGGTCCTTAACCCAGTCTTCCAAAATTTCAAAAGGCTAAATATCCCTTTGAACAGGATAAGAAAAGTTTTAGTAGACTTTATTTAATTTGATGGTGCTACTCTGAGCTATAGTTAGGCTGCATGCAGAAATAACTTAATATTTTTGTATTCAAATGGAATAGGTATTATTTCATTGATGTCACTTGCATAAATTAGCAGGACGGCTATGTCACGCTTCTCATGGGACACCTCCCAGCTGCCAAAACGACAGGTTCAGAAGTCGAGATGCAGAGAAGGGAAGGTTTCCAGAGGCTTGTGTATGCCACAGATGTTCCAAATATAGTCTTGATTTATGGTCCTGAAAACAGCAGGCATGAATACTGCATCCCCTCTGCGTTTCCCAACCCATCGAAGTGCGTTTTAATGTTTAGGCATACATCAATGGAGAATGTAGGGGTCTTTAGCATAAGAGCTCTTACATCTGCCTCTAATGGTCTCCTACACCAAAACGCCATGGAAGAAGGGCATTCCTGAAGGGCTCAAACACAGCATTTGCTTAAAGGAGTAAGTACAGTGTATTGTTTGCTTACTGGAGATGGCATAATGAATGCTCTCCAAATTAGCGCACCTGCATCACTGCGTTCTACTGAGACACAGAGCTCAGAGCACAACCCATGCATATCAACAGGATGACACTCACCAGCAGCCCATATAAAGACATGATGATTGGCATCACCAGAGGAATTCGTGGTATCTAATTCAGTCCATCACATGATTTCGCTGTTCTTAAAGACGCCTGCTGTGTCGGTCGTGGCCACCCTATGGCGTGTTAAGTGTTGGCTGATTGATGCTTAGCTGGTGCGTCAGTCAGTGGGGCTCCGCCCCCCCTGCGCTCCTCAGCCGTTATCAGGTGTCTCTGTCTACATCACAGAGGCCCTTTCAGACAAGCACAGTCGCTGGTGCTGTCATGTTTCCCTTCTTGCAGTTATCATTTCTAAACCTTTCAGCATGTTGAATTAACCCCAGAGTTAGAGACCCAGCTAGCTGACACTATCTGCCAACCGCGTAGTCACTCTCTGTTTTCTCCATTCATCTCTTTTTCTTACGGATCAACTTGCACCTTCAAAGTGAACTTGGAGAGCCTTTGGTATTGATGACATGGATTTAATCCCCAGGCTAAAGGTTTTATAGAAGTGTTCTTTCTGTGTGAACTGTAACTATGGGAGGCACGCTGTGAGACTGGTGTGAAGCTGAACCACACTGTTGTGCTGATGTTAGGAGCCTGGGGGAGCTAAGTACACTGATTATTATATCCTCAGAGGCGCTCAAACCATAAGCCTGAACATGTCATCTGAATTGGGACAAAAGTGCACTCTTACAGAAAGTGAAATCTGTAGCATTCCTTGACAATTTATATGTGACAAACTAAAAACAGAATGCTGTGCTGGTATTGTTAAGTTTAAACTTTTTTTCTTGGGCCAATTTTGCAGAACGTCCGATCACTCTCACCAGTGTAGTCCCTTCGTAGACCTGGTCTGTGTCGTTATACATTTACAATGGCTTTCAGGGTAGGCTTTGGACCCCGTCCTTGATACAACTCAGCCTGGCTTGAAGGGGAGGGCCGTGAAAAGAAACCATCTGACTGACCTGGGCTGTTTACACAGAATTCTTTGACTTGTCAAAAGCTGTTGTTCAGTCAGAGCTCGGAGTAACATGGAATCATTTCTGGCTGGAAAGGTTTTACTGTGTTGATGTGTTAATGAGGGGTGTTGAAGGCCTGTCAATCTACATCGCACCCCAGCATTGCATTCATGGCAGGTGTGGACTCTGAATGCGATGGCCCTATCAATGAGCCATATTTGCCTTTAACTCTTTAAAAGAAAATATAATCATCATCATCATCATCATCGTCAAGCACATTAAACCACAGTAGAGGAGCCATTGCACTCTTTATGCTTTTTGACTCCCTGACAAATATCTTTATCATCTGAGTGGAATGGAGGGCATGAACCTCACTTTCACAGTTGGTTTAGGGCCAAAGTCCCCCTTTCCCTTTGGAGAGGATAACATTGTTAATCCCCAAGGGAGATTCAGGTGTTAAAGCAGCCACACTGATAATAGATGTATCAATTAAATACCATTAAAATACAACAGAAATATGGATAGAAGAAATATACAAACAGAGAAATGACAGCAATACATATCTATTTTAAAAGTGCCAATATACAGACGGAGCAGCAAATAGCAGCAATATATACGTATATCTCAGCCATAGCTCATAATGGAGAGGATGAGAGGAGTAGAGGATGAGAGGAGTTCTCGGGGATGGCGTTGAGTTTCGCCCTCATCCTCCTCTCCACCACCATCTCCAAAATGTCCAGTTCAAGCCCAAAAACAGTGCTTGGACTTCCTTATCAGCTTGTGGATCCTGCTCACGTTACACTCTGATGCTGCCTCTCCAACCCACAATGGCAAAGAAGAGTGCACTGGCTTCCACAGACTGGTAGAACATCTGTAGTAGCCTGTTGCACATGTTAAATGACCAGAGCCTCCTCACAAAGAACAGCCTGCTTTGTCCTTTCTTGTAGAGGGCCTCTGTGTTACTGGAACAGTCCAGTTTGTTGTTTAAATACACTCTCAGGACCCTGTATGAGTTCATCTCCGTCTATCTCAATCACCTCCTCCCAGATGGTAAAGATTGAGCTGTAGGTGGTTGCTGTCACATTATCTGACAAAGCTCTCTATTACACCTCTGTACTCCTTATTATTTTCCTCCATGATGCAGCTGACAATGGAAGAGTTGTCTGAGAACTTCTGCAGGTGGCACTTCCCGAAGGACATACAGAAGTCTGCGGTTTACCGAGTGAAGAGAAATGGTGACAGTACAGTTCTTTGCGGAGCACCCGTGCTGCTCAACACCACATCTGATCTGCAGACTTGCAAGTGGACAAACTGCGGTCAATCAGTGAGGTAGTCCATTATGCAGGCAACAACATCATTGTCCGCCTGCATTGCAGTGAGTGTCCAAGCCAGCAGGGGGGGTCTGGATGGTTTTTCATGCACTAGAGAAGTCAAAGGACATGACTCTCACTCTACCTCCTGGCCTTTCCAGGTGAGAGTATGCCTGATGGAGCAGGTAGATGTTAACGTCCTCAGTGCCAACGAGTGCCAGGTATGCAAACCGTCTTTGGTACTGGAACGATGCCGAACGTCTTCCAGAGCTGGGGCCCCCTTTAGCCTCAGTGAAAGGTTGAAGAAGTGCTGATACACCCCTGCTAGTTGTTTAGCACATGCCTTCAGCACCCATGGGGCAATGCTGTCCGGACCTCTCGCCTTGCTGATCCTGATCCCAGTCAGCTCACTTTTCACCTGGCTGGATGTGATGAGAAGGGCTGATGAGGGGGAGGGTGGAGAGGGGGGGCACCTGGGAGAGGGGTCTCAGTGGATTGGGTATAGTCCGTGTGTAGCGTAGGAGGAGAAGCCGCAGAGGTGTGCATGGGATTACTGGAGGGGGGGGGATAAGCTGTGCAGTTGAGCTCACGGAGGATGGAGTGTCAAATCTATTGAAAAATTGGTTTAGCTCATCCCTGAAATGTTCTATCTTTTTATACATATCTATGGGGAGAATGAAAGAAGGGTTGTTGTGATCATCACCCCCCACCTCCCTCCCTCACACTCTCTTTCCATTCCTGCCCAGTACAAGAGATGTGTGGGCTTCTCATATTTCGAGGCTTGTTTTGTGCATCTTGTGGTTTCACAACAAAATATGACCTATTAATTATTTTCCTTCTGCTTTATTTCGGTTTTTCTCCCCGCCCCTTTGTGTTGTCTGTTTACTTCTCAGTTGTGGAGTACAAGAATGAGAAAACCTCCTTTTTGTAGCAGAGCTTGGCGTGTACTACACCAGTTCTGTGTAAGGCACACCTTCAAGTGGAGCTTGGGAGCTGATAACTGCCCCTTTCATCTACCTTGTTAAATCTAAGATCAAACAAGACGAGGCAAAGCAGGAATGGGACACTGCAATCTAGCCTAGAAGCTAATAGGTAGACAGGTAAGCAGCCCCAGAATACAGAAGTCTGTCCTCTGAGAAGAAATTAAGTTTGATTAATTATTCACTTACTTGAGTGGTGTCTGCACTTACTTGGTTGTGCAACTGCTGTAAAGCAGCTTAGAATAAGAACTGCTCGGTGTGATTCAGAGAGTAATACAACAATCTCTTACAAATATAGAATCTGATAGTAGCATTAAAAGGTATCTAAGGGAATAAGAAAATCACTGTGGATGGCAACAGTTCATATATACACACACAAAATAAAAGTATGTGATTCACTTTTGACAGATCCGGCAACACATAAGAGGAGGAGGATACAAGGAGGTACCCAACGAGGAGCACTGGGCATTGTATCCATCTTAGGCTTCTTCCTGCCTGCAAACATGAGCACCCCCTGGTACCGCTGTCTTCCTAAACGTTGTCAGCACTCAGCTGCCATCACTATTATCACTCTCCTCTCTATAAAACAAGTCACTTGGCTCCTTCATATCCCCACATGGTCTCTCCAGTCACTGCTATACACCTGACACTTCTGTTTTGCTTGGATGACATCTTCACTTGGATGTTTGCTCACCAGCTCGAGCTCATCCTCGGCAAGACTCAGGTATCCGTAGTAATCCAGGCGCTTGTCATCTCACGTCTGAACAAAGGAAACTCAGTTTGTAGGGGCCCCTATATGTTTCCTGGTTCTTTTGTGACCCAGTGCTGGTGCCATTTTCCACTCACTCCACTAGCTTATACTTGAAACTCACATCCACTACTAAACCTTGGTGCTTGCCTATGGTGCAGCTTTGGGGATGTTTCCTTCTTACCTTCAGGCTGCTCAAACATGACATCCCCCATCCAGCTCTTGGTTCTGCCACTTCAGGTCTCTTGGCTGTCCCAATTTTAAAGGGGGCCAGCTCCTTAGTGAATTTCAGTCAGTCAAATGACCTCATGGGAACCCAATTCTACCTTGATTACATTCTGAACAAAGTCATTTGAGAGCTCTTATAACACAATGGCACTCTCAATTAGCCTAATTGGTACCGCTAGTTTGCTTAATTGATTAGCTAATTATGATATCACTGGGTGCTTTAAATATTTGGTTGTTTTGATTACTTTAACAATGTTTTGAAACCCAATCCAATGGAATACTTCACATCATGACATCTCCCCCCGAAGAATAAGTATTCACCCTCCTGGCAAGAACAAGTGCAGGTGTTAAATGAGAAACATGGGACAGAAGCGTTTTATCAGAGGTATTTGGGTCTCATACTGAACAACTGTTTTGCAAACATGAACTTGATTTGAAAACAACCCCTCCATTTTGATTTACCTTTGATAGCTCTGGATGAATCCAAGTCATTGGAATAGTAGAATACATAGAGAATTGCCATGTACAAGTTTCTGCAAGTCCACCAGGATGTAGCCAGACACTGAACGCCGCAGATAAGAGTAGGACATGTAAAACAGATAGAGGCTCAGAGCAGTCAGATGAATGAGCTATTTAAGAAGCAATGGAGGCTCTGAACACCTGTTACAGCTGGGTTGAAGAACAGTGAAGCTGGTAGATACTCAATGAGGTGGAGGAGATATGCTACAAAAGACAGACAGCAAGGACTAAGGATAACTTTCCAATAAGAACATAAATGATCAATTTTGACACAAGTTTGAATGCAACGCAGTCAGTCTTGCATGGTCACATACCATTATTTTTATTGAAAGCAGAAAAAAAAATCCCCTACCTGCTGATAATTTAAAACATAACATATGTCATCAAATTTCATCTTTTAATTGGCATGCTAATAAATTAGCCAAGACAATTGTTGAAAACACATTTTGAAACTGCTCTGAAAGTCAAATAAGTCGAAAAGCATTATGCTAGTTATTTGCACTCAGTGACTTGTCTCTGGGCTTGTAGAAGGCATAATGTGTCATTAGTCTCCTTTAAAACAGTCCCACCCATTGCAAGTCAAATTATTAGTGGTTGATTCTACTGTCCTTCCAAAATGCTGTGAATTGATGTGAGGAGGGGCTTTCTATCCAGAAGCATTCCATCCAGAAACTGGCTGTCATGCCCTGGCATGGCAAGCTTGCCGTGCCAGATAATCCAACGCCCTCTCTCCCTCACTTCATCATGGACACCTGTTTTTACTGATTATTGCCCACACCTGTTTTCCCTCATCACCAACCCTATTTAAGTTGCTGCTTCCCATTGTATCCTGTCGGTCTATGTTTGGTAAAATCCTACATTGTGACACTGCCTAATAATGTATTTAAAATGTTTCTTAGATATTAACCGTTCTCTTTCAAAACAAATAGAGGATTCTACGAAAAACATGAAGGAAAAAATATGAAATCAATAGAATGATATATCATCTGAGTGTATAGTATTGAATTTTGATTTGGAATTGTTTTTCTATTGTGGAAATCGGGGCATATTGGTTTTTCATATTCAGTGAATAGAATGAAATACTATTTTGCTGTTTATTTATTCCTTTTTCTATCTGCCAACAAGATCTCTTTTCTAAAACGTACCTAGCCTACACTGAGTTTATCTGGTTACTCTCTCTTTGGGACTCTTGCTGTCACATCCTCTAAGTACCGGTGGGTGTGTGTGCGTGTGGATGCTGCTGCTAGTCACATTATTCCTAGCCGGTGGGATACTGTGGTTTTGATGCCCAAAGCACAGACCAGAGTATTAGAGAAGGTGAACTGTCTGCACTTCTGCTCATTACTGACTGAGAAATCTTCATGCATTCCTCTTGTTTCGGAAATCTTCGATTGTGTTCATAAAGAAAATGAGTGATGCTGGGATTTAGTTTGGTTTTCAAGGATTTTTTTTCTGCAGGCAGCTGAGTGCAATCTGTAGGAAAGGTCTGTTTAATCAGTCGTGAAGTGCAGACCTTGATTGTTACTGATAGTTACTACTCACGCAAGATGAAAAAGGACCCAGCAGTGATCTATACAACCAGCACATAACATGCTATTCAGACAGCCATTCAGGAGTTAGTATAGGATCAATTTACATTTGGCACACACTCAAAATTCAAACCGCCAAATGTCTTGTACCACAGGGCTTCCGAGTAACTTGAAGTTCTTGGCAGGCAGTATTAGAAGATTAAAGGGACTTAAACTAATGCTGTTCTCTGTTGCCTGTCCGTGATGCTACACTGCTTGCCCATACAGCTTTTCTGTGGAAGGCTTACTGCGCTCATTTGTTAGAGCTACTGTTTCACCATCTGGTTCAGTCACTTAGCAGAGAACCTGAGGTAAATAAAGGCAAATTAGTCCAACGAACAATAAACCTCCCAGTTGATATGAATACAAATATTTGTCCTAGAGAAGTCCATGAAATAAACACTCATGAGAAATTGAAAAATGCTCCCTTTCAATGCCTGCATTATTTTTGGGTGAAAAAAACAATATTACTTTAAAATGGACACCCAATTAATATATGTGAGCCATTGATTCCACTAACATGGTTTGAATTGAAGGAGGCTGCCTTTTCAGTTCCCACATTAACAGAACAGCTGTTCCCATGAAAGCCAAGGGGATTTGCACAGTTAGAAATGTATGCTGTGGTGAGACACTGCACAATGAGTACCAGTAACATGCCAGCAACAAACCCCATAAATGTGGAGCAGGAGCACGTGTGCTTAGCGGGGCAGCACAGACTACTGCAGAACGGTAGGAGAGACTGTGCAGTGGTAGAGATACAGGCTTTGTAATTTAAAGCTCTGCATATCTGCAAACAAAAGCCGGTCAGAATTAGTCAATGTTTGCCAGCGGCTGCTATGCCATCGAAAAACTGTAAGGACCAAGAGCACTACTTTTCTCAAGAAAACCTCCCAGGGCTCAAAACAAGGCATCATGCGGAGAGAACAGGGATCACAACCACTAGACAAATAATTAAAGGGAAATAAAGGGAGCTGGGGGCACTTTACCTCTGGATTATCTGCCCCTAGGGGTTCAACCCCAGGTCCCCCAGTAGGTGTAGGACCAGGAGGGAAATGTCAGGACGGTGAGGCCTGATAGACTGTTCCTGTCAGACTGTTCTCTCCACTGGGAGAATGAAAGGGCCAGAACATTGATTTTAGTTCATGGAGTCAAGACAGAGAAAGGAACAGGGTAAGAGAATACTGAGAATAGGCAGAATGGAAAAGGGCTTAAAGGTAGTGGTCAGTCTGAACAAAATGGAGTCAAGTAAAGTATGAAACTGTAAATAAAGTTTCTTCTACATACTCAGTAATTCTGGGAACATCTCTTCAACAACTTTGATTATATGCTGTGCCTTCAGACCCCTTCACTTTCTGCCATTTTGTTGTGTTAATCTTACTTTATAAACAATTCATTTTCTTTTCAATCTACACACAATACCACATGATGTGAAATGGGATTTGCAGATGATTCATGAAATGTAAAGCAGAATTTTCAGCAGAGGGATTTAAATTCATCATGTGGCCTACACAACATATCGCATACAGCATGAAGGGAGACATTGAGCTAGGCTTGTCAATATGGTGTCCATATTGGGATTCTCAATCTCACAAATACTTGAATCATTTTCACTAGAAGTTGAATTATTGTCAGTTGAAGTTTCATCATTCATACTGGATCTTAATTGATTCTCACTAGTATGAGTGATTTGAAACAATAACAAAATGGTTATGTCTTTTTCGTTGAAATTTGTAGGAATGGAGCTGCAGACAAGTCACTTGAAATTCGTACATAATATGTTGTGGTACCCAAATCGGGTCCTTGAGTACCCCCCAAAAGTACACATTGTTAATAAAAGTGGTTGGGTGAAGACAGAAATTTTTCACACACTACGTTGAAAGGGCAGTAGTGAATTGTAGTGTTGTATCAGAATGAATATCTTCGACATAAAATCTACATAAAACCAGCATATCTAATCAGCTAGTAAGAGACGTAAGCAGTTGTTTGTATTTACATGTTACTTTGCCTTCAAATGAGGCATTTGACGATGGACATGTCCTGTGCCGTTTTAATGCTTTTTACTTAGAAAAGCATAGGAACATGCTCAAATGTGGGTCTGGACAAGTAATACATCCCTATTTCCAAAAGAGTTGGGATGCTGTGTAAAATGAAAAACAGGACGCAATGATGTGCAAATCATTCATACACTATATTCAACAGAAAATAGTACAGAGACAACATAATTTGATGCCAGTGACACCTTTAAAAAAGCTGGGACAAGGCCAACACAAGACTGGACAAGTTGTTGAATGCTAAAAAAACCTGGTGGAATGTCCCAAAGCGAATTAGATTAACTGGCAACAGGTCAGTAACACAATTGGGTATAAAACAAGCATCCGAGAGAGGATGAATGTCTCAGAAGTAAAGAGGGGGAGGGGATGATCTCTCTGTGAAAAAATGTGCAGGCAAATATTGCAATGCTTTCAAGAACATTTCTCAATGTAAAATTTCAAAGAGTTCGGGCATCTCATCATCTACTGTACATAATATCATTGAAAGATTCAAAGAGTCCGGAGAAGTTTCTGTACTCAAGGGACAAGGCCAAAAACCAATATTGGATGGCCGTCATCTTTGAGCTTTCAGGCAGCACTGCATTAAAAACAGACACAATTCTGTAGACGTCCTTGCATGGGCTCAGAAACACTACATCATTGCATCCACATCATGCAAAGAAGAAACCATACATAAACAAGATCCAGAAACCTTGTTGCTTTCTCTGGGCCTGAGCTCATTTAAGATGGACTTAGGTGAAGTGGGCAACATATGCTCCCATCCAGATTACTTTTTCAGGGAAGACTTTGCTTATTTTAGCAGGGCAATCCCAAACCACATTCTACACGTATTACAACAGCTTGGCTCCATAGTAAAAGTGTCTGGGTGCTAAACTGGCCTGCCTGCAGTCTAGACCTGTCACCCATTGAGAACATTTGGCACATTATGAAATGAAAAATACGACAAAGGAGTCCCAGAACTGTTGAGCAGGTGAAATTCTATATTAAGCAGGAGTGGGAAAACATTCCACTTTCAAAACTACAGCATTATGACTCCTCAGTTACCAAACCCTTACAGAGTAATGTTAAAAGAAGAGATGCAACACAATGGCACTGTAAAAATGCCACTGTCCCAATTTCCTTTAAACGTGTTACTGGCATCACATAGAAAATGGGCATGTAATACAATTTCTCAGTTTCAACATTTGATATGTTGTAATTTTACCATTGTCTGTTAAATATAGGTATAAATAAATTGCACATCTTTACATTCTGTTTTTATTTGTATTTTACACAGTGTCCCAACTTTTTGGGAAATTGTATTGTAATAGCCTATTCCACATAATGCTAATACATCCCAGAACACCCTTCAACACCTCTCTTAAAGTAATTTTTTATGTATATATTTTGAACTGATTAACAAGTTAATGAGTTGTTTATGCATGTCTGATGTAAATTGTGGCAGAGAAGATGTGTGAGTGGGCAGAGGAGATTTTCTCTTTTGTAGAGGGCACATTTTACTCACAGAATACTTCAAACTATCTCTGTCTAAGAGAAAGGACTGGACTCCTCCACATTATACCTGAGTGTGTCGCAGTAGGGGAGTTGTCAGCAGGTAGCATTGACTCTCCCGCCCAATATTGTGGACTTGAGCAACCTAAAGCGCTCCAAGCAAGTGGCATTGCTCTGTTCGGACTATGACATTTTTATCACACAAGGAACACGTCCTGTATAGCAGGACCCTGAATGACAGTATATCTGTTTTTAATTAGGGAAATTCTGGAACTGACAAACCTTTTGGATTATTTTTTAGGCTGGGAGAAGGACCATTATAAACTTTCAAATCAGTTTTTGTCTTACTGAAAATGTTGTAGTGTGTTAAATTGCTAGTTTCTTGTGTGACCAGAATTGAGAAATCAGTAGGCATGTATGAGTAGGGCACGACACATGGCAGGGATGAAGAAAATTGACAAAGTGCCTTCTGGACAGAGATGCATAGCAGTTTTTCTATAGACCCAGGCTTCACCTCTCCTTTCTCATGAATAGGATTTTCTTAATCCTCATATCCCATTATGCTCATATTTTGATTCCATATATGCCAGGCTAATGTCACTACTGTCTTTATAACACTCTGGAAGAGGGAGTTTAATTGTAATTAGAATGTCTCATTAAAGCATGACAAAAAGTCAAAAGTATCAATTTTTCTCTCAGTCAAGTTGGTCTCTGCATTATTAACAAAGACTCAAAGATCTCAGTTAATGAGCCAAAACTCGGGCGTTGCCCTATCTATCACTCTCTTTTTTTCTCGCTCACTCTGTCACTCGGTCACTCAGTGGATGTGATGTAGATCAGGCATGATTTGGTCACGGAGACTCCCTTTAACATCTCTGCATTTCCCATTTTTACATTCACTTTATAGTGAATTAGCATGCACTTTTATCTAGGGGAAGACAACTGAAATATAATTCTTAAGATGCACTTTGGGTTTCATAGATTTTTGGAAGGGACTTCACTGTCTTAGAGTGAGCGGGGGTCCTCCTCCCCCAGGTTTTCTATCCCATAATGTACTACTTCAAGGGATGTAGCTAGGGTAAGATGGGTTTGTTAGTTTATCGCTTCAGTCGCCATGTGGTATACACAAACCAGCCTAGCTAACTTACCATATTCAGGCATCCAAGAAAAACAGGCTACCAATCATAAATTTCAGGTTAACACAATCATGGCAGAATCAAATAATAATGTGTTGCTCCCCCATTATATTCTCTAGGTCTGCCAGTGAAGGCAGAGTAAAAGCCTGAGATAGCAATCACACTTATTGACCACCATGATTCCACCACCAAACAAAACAAGTGGCTCTCTTCTCATTCTCTTTTGATCCATAAGTAATATGGATGTTTATAACAGCACAGTATTATTTCCCTGAGTCAGTATTTTCTTTCAAATTCTCCTTTCTCCAAGAATCTGTAGAAGAACACCTTGTGTACTGTATGGGCATCTGGCATAAGTGACACACCATACTACATTTTAAAAGCTGTACATGAATGAATTGCTATGATTACAATGTCAGAGCATGCAGAGATAAAAGCAAGTAGATGCAAATAATTTGCTAAACTCAGAAAATTAAGTTCACAATTTGTGTAAAATATACTAGCACAAATTATTAGATTTTATGGTAATGTTTCAAAACAGATGCAGAACAGAGTGCTTTTGTAAGAGGAACAATCAACCATCTTCTAGAGAGACGATTCAGCAGCACGATTCTCCAAATGAATTCATAGTGTAGCAATGAATGTGGCTACGTGTTATTATCCCTTCAGACTATAAAATTGCCACAAAAAAGTGGTAATAAAATATTTTTTTCCTGCAAGACTGGGTCTTTGAACAGATGTATTTTTTTTGCATGAGGTAAAACTACAGCATGTAGCTAAATTGTTCTCATTAAAGCTCCATGTTGTAACTAGTTAGTCATTCCTGAAAAGTGCATAAACCTAATCGACATGACAGGCATTATAAAACAAATTTGCTGAGCATTTCCGGTGCTGTGGAGTTATTTCTGCCTATGAAAAGGTTTGGTTTCAGAAGTTGAGGTCGACCATCTGCGCCTGGACAGAGAGGACTTTTAATTGGGATAAGCAGAAAATGCCCTCCAATAGGCTACTAATGACCAGAGAAGAGAAATTGAGAAACCAGGGAATGCCATCGATTAAAACGTACTCATGCTAAACATCAACTGCAAGGACATTTGAAGTTGTAACTATGGAGATTTTCGGACTGGCTGAACTGGACATGCTGCAGATTGCGGAGACAATTTCACTGCATGTGGACAAGTCATATGACAACAGTGACATAGCAAAGCCGTGCTTAGATGTGCCCCGTTTTGATGGACGGGGCTTGTGTTAGGACATTCTTGGCTTAATGACATCGGGAGAACTCACTGCTTGTTTGTTTTTGTTTTGAGAATGGACTGGATCTGAAATTAGACAAAATGTCTGTCACGTTCTGGCTATTGGAGACATGGGACAAGGCCTAGCACTCCGCTTTGCTGCTCTTTATGACCGTGATGAACAAAATCAAATCCACATCTAGCCTGCAACATTGCTTTACGTAATGCTGTTAGGGGGTTGTCAAGGTTATTACTCTTAACAAAGTATGCAAGCTTTTTTCTGTGATTGCTGCAACAAGAAAACCAACACATATTTTGCCAACAAAGTTACGTTATTCATTTGTATCTCCAGCACAATGTCTTATCGTGTTTTGTCACTTGTTTATGTCATTTCCAGCCAATAAAAATTCACTATAGCTGAAAATTTGGCTTGGGAATGAATACATTTGGGCTTAACTGTATTTAAAATTACTTGACAAGATGTTTGTAGCAGATGTGCTTTTGAAGGACAACTTCAGTCACTTAACTTCACTGAATTCGGGACTATAAGGCAGGGATTATTGACATGATTGGAAAAACTGACAGCTTTTCTAAATAAATTGGTTAGTGGACCAGTCCATCTGGGGCTTCTCACAGTTTTTGTGTTCTTTGTGAAGGTTTAGAGAGAGAATATTATTGCTCGGCAAATCCTAAATGTGAAATAACTTACCTTAAATCCAGCTTTTCTCACATGAACCCCATCAACACCATAAAAATTAACACTTGTTTCTATCACTGCCTGCAGTGTAAAACAATTGTGCAGAAATAGATGTGGAGTTCTTGGAGCACACAGGTCTCCAGGAGGAAGAACAGCTCCATCTTCTCACGGTTGAGTTTGATGAGGTTGTCCGACATTTGCCACCAAGACTAAAACTGATTTGCACTGCCCAGCAGTCACTGCTTCAAGCTAGAGCATCTTCTAAATTGTTCTTTGCTATTTTTTATTGCCATGCTCGGAGCTAATTGATATCTCGTTTGTACTAGCCATCCAAAAATCACTGTGATTGTACTGACATTATATTCTATTCTACATATTGACTATTGGAACAACCGATTTGGAAGAATAAATAGTGCACAAAGAGGTCCTAATTAAAATCCATGACCATCACAGACAATGACCGGTGGAATGGCAAGTTCATGAACCACAGACAGGATTGGTCTCAACTGTAAAGTTTTCTCAGTGGTATTCAATTATACTTCTTTAAATTGTCAGCACCCAGGCTGCTGCTACTTTCTCAGTGTCTTTCTGGCTGTTTCCACAGGACAGTGTTATCCCCTTCATCAGTCTCAGTGACTGGGCCAGATGGCTCAACACCCTAAGCCTCACAGACATGAGGTCTGCCCAGTCAACCAGCGAGCCCATAACAAGACAGCAGTGTTACTATCAGCACATTCACAGCAAAATGATGGGCATGAAGTGTGCAGCTATCTTTGCTTGAAACAGAGCATAAGAAATAAATGACCAATCAGGGTTTGCGTGATGATGTTAAGTATAATCCCATACTCTTAAAGGCAAGCAGGTATGGGATTTTACACCACATGAAACCACAACTGTTACATTTCCATGCTTGCACAAGTAACCAGGACCTTTGAAACCTGCATATGAGGAACTGTGGAACATAGATCCAGCCTTTGGTGTCTGGTCTCAAGGAGTTCCTTACTGTAAGACTTCAATGTTTCATGGGATTTAAGCTGCATTTGTATGCTCTGGAGGATCCAACGTGCACCAAAATGCAGGGGAAAGAACAAGCCAATGCTAAGAAATGAGTTGGCTGCATGCAAAGCTGGAACATTGGCCATGACATGAAAGACATCCCAGGCGTGGAATCTTGATCATTAGCATGTTGGCCTTTCATAGTTGATGGCCAGGGGAATAATGTGCACACTGCGACATTTCCCCCAGAGGAAATGTCCCTTTCCCCTACTACCACTAGAGAGTTAATTTAACTTCCCTGCCTCTCTGTCAGTCACACACATTTCTAAATGTCATCAATGGCATTTATACAGTATCTATGAAAAATCATAGAAATGGATGCAAATCCATCTAATAGATAAATCTGCTAAATATAAAGGCGAGGCAATTTCCACAAATTCCTCTGTCTTGTTAAGATGGTTTTCCCAGGCTGATATCTAACTAAACATTTGCCCTGATACACAATAAGATAGGCTAGTGTTACTATACCGCCATCAATATTATGGTTTTGGACCAGAGTTTCAAGGTTTCAACGCCCCACACAACTCGTTCAAAAAGACATTGGGCATTTATACGTTAACTTATTTATTTTCATGTCACACGATATGCACTGGTGAGATTGAATAGTTCCAAAAGCCTTGAATTCCAGAGTGTGTGGGGCTAAATTGTATGGTAGAGAAGAAGTGAGATAGGGTGATAAAAGCACAGAGATAGAGGGAAAGCAATAGAGAGGGAGAGGAGATAATGGAGAGAGTGTGGCAGAAGGCAGGAGAAACAGGGTGAGAGAGCAAAAGTGTGAGCTAGGGTCTATTTTCACTAGTGTCCTGACAACAATTGAATTTTAATATGTTAATAACATATCTTTCACATAGCTCAATGATAAGTTGAAAACATGTGCACACAAAATATGTTATCCGTTGTTTTAGGGAAACAGGGCTTAATACACATTCTATGAAACATTTTTGTGATTTGACATGTCAAATTAAATGCTTAATATTTGATATGTCAGATATTGTTATTGAACAAAGACCTGAACGAAACAACACTAACTTCCGAACTTCATAGTTTTGAGGATCCACCGGCTGAATTTCTTCTTCATGGAAAGTAGCATACTACTAACATTGTACTGTATGTTTCAGTACAAGCCTGAAGTTGAATATGTTACACCAAAAGCTAGCCAGCTAACATGCTGAGTTAGTTAACATGACTTTTCACAAATTCTCCTACAACCACCTGCTGTAATGCACACAGCAGGCAGACTGATATTGATAATTGTTTGGTGGTATAATTCTAATGTTATGAAGCAATTTGTCTGTGTCGCGGAAAGTTATCCTCCCCTTACTAAAAATATCTGCTACTTATTATTATTAACGGGGACATCCTTTGACATCCTTTCACCGTCACAAAATGATTATTTATTTTCCGTTTAGACCTCAGGAAGTATCAGTGAGGAAAATGTCCCACACTATTTTAGGATACGATGGGCAACAATGCACCTTTTCATCTGTTTACAAAATTTTAAACATTATATCCGACACAAATTTCACAACAAATTTAGTTAATATAAATAAAACGATTGAAGTGTAAAAAGGGCCATAGTGTGTTAATCTGTTCTTGGTAGAGGAGGAGGAGAGTCAGTGCTGGGAGGAGATGATTGAAAAAACTAAAAACAGGGAGGTTTATACAGAGACAGAGGGGGAGATAAAGTAAGAGAGATGAAATGTAGAGATGAAACAGATGATGGAGAGAGAGACAGAAGGAGGTTAAAAGATAGAGGGTGAGAGAAAGGTAGAATAAACAAGGCATCAGTAAATATGCTGTCCCCCACAAATGATGAAGTGCCCCCCATAGGCCAATTGAGATATTGCTTGTGACTAATGAATTTCAGTTGGTAACCATAGCTTCAGCCTTTGGCTACTCATTGTAATTTTGTAATGACGGCAAGACTCATCATTCACAATTTAGAAATAAGGAGAGTTGCAAACTATATGCTCATGTTCCCAGTGATTTTTTAAGTAAAAAAAAAATAAACATCGTTTTTTTACTCAATAAATCACTGGAGCTTCAACATATACGCAGCCTAGTCAGCACTTCTACTAACTTTCCGGTGATGTGAGCCAGCTCATACTCTTTACCCAAGTTTAGTGAAAATGAAGAAAGCGGTGCCTGAGGTATCACGTGTGACTATTGTACTAACCTATCGTATTAACTGCTGGGTGGTTTCCTTGATTGCTGCCTGTACGTCCTATGTCTTCACCAAATAACATTTCTCTAGATGTTATCCTATGCCAGCCACTGTGTGATATGAGACATGATTCTGTGAGATTACATTTCGGTTGCTAAATCACACATTTTGTGTGAAAAAGTCAATGTTTCATTTACATATTGTGTCTTGCAAGCAATTATTTGAAGACTGGGGGTATATTTCAATGCATGTAAAAAGTAGTAATTTCAAAATTTACTTTATTCTAAACTCTCAACAGGACACAGCAAAATAATGAATTCCTGGAACTACATGGTCAGTGAGACTAAGAGAAAGGTATCGCAAGCAAATGAGAAATAGAAAGAGAGAGACGTTCCTTTTGCTCTCCTCTTCTAGCCCAGCCCAGCAAATATTGTCTCTATGGCATCCGTGGAACGTCAGACCCAATCCATTAAACTGGCAGTTGGGTGAACTCTGCACAGCCCTCCGAGCTTCAAAGGAGAGGATATATCTTGGCGCTCACAGCAAGGCTCTGATTTTGCTCCTGATGCGGGGAGCTGCTTCTTACCCACCAAGACCTCAGGCAGCTGTGGAGACGTGACCAGAGCAGTAGAGTGGGGTGCTGTTGGATGACAGTCCTCTACCAACAGGACAAATACTATTCACAATCTTGAATGCTCAGTCCAGTCCAAAATGATTTTTGGAAACTATTTGCTGATATCTGCACATGATAAGGTTGAAATTAGACTATAATTGTGGAATATAGGATGATGCTCTTTGAAATTAACTATTTAGCTATCTGAAATGAAACACCTCAAACATTCTGCCTGTTTGGTGAGCTGGTTCTTTTGGCCAAATGCATGATATTGTGGTTGAATTTTTTTAAACCAATTGTTACTTCTCTTAACTTCAAGGCTGATTTTTTATGATAACAAACCAATGAACGTTTATCTGGGAAAAGGGTTTGATTTTAAGCCATCCTATCAGCCAATCAGGTCTATGGACAGATGTAACGTTGAAGAATTGGCGGGGCTCATGCTTCGGGAGAACAGAGGACATTTAATAAAAAGAACTAAGACATAACTACTTAAAAATTTAACCACAAAAAACAGAACAACCTTACATGTGGGTAAAACCTAAACAAAGACCGACAAGACACGCTAAGAAAGGAAGGACTTAAATAAGGACAGTGATCAGGGCCACAGGTGTCCGGGCACCAAATGAGTGAGAGAGGGTATTGGATCTGACTGGCACGGCGTTGCAGCAACTCCTCAGCAGGTTTAGTGTTCAACATCGAGACGTGAGCTTTGAAAAACATCTTGCCAAGCTGTTCTGCTTCTTATCGCACTACTCCCTATATTTTCCCACGATTGACAGCCACAATCCTGCGTGGTAGGTCTCAAACATGCTGGTGTAAATTCGAAAGCTGTGGAAATGACTATGCAAACTGATATAAGTCAATTTAGAGTATTATTCTCTCTCTCGTCATGTAAACAAGTCCCAATACGTACATGTTGGGAGGAAATCGCATTCTCCTGCCAACAACCACAAGCATGGATGGTGCTTAGCCAAACTGTAACACCCTCTGCAGGACCTTTCGGCCACAAATGGCTGCAACTAGGATTTAAATGACGCAGCTATAATGCAAGGGAGTTGCGTAGCCGAATGCGTCACTCTGGAGCACCTGGATAATAGTTTTTTACTTTTCATCCGTATCTGTCCCTAACTTATTCAAACAAACTATTACTGCATACTGTTACTACCATGTCCTATTAAAATCACTGATCTAATTCTGACATGCATAGATTGATGCCACCAATTCTCTATTGTATATTTGTAGGAAGGTAATACTGGAAGTACTGTAATGAGCTACTAATTTAATCCTTTGAAAAACGTTCTTTTTTCTCCTGAACTTGGCCAGTCTCAATAAAATGCACAAGGAAATATACAGCTAATGTTGGTTTCTTTTATTTATCGCTATTTTGCCAGGTGAGTAGACAAAGAACCCATTTACGATTACAGCAGTGGGTAATTATTGAAGTGGGAGGAGAGGGGTTCATTCATGATTTATCTCTGCTTTGGTGCTCATTGAAGACATTCTAGAAAAAATCCAACTTACTGACTAAAGCAAGTCCACCAGCATGTCCTGATCACCACTATGTCAGGATACTTCATTTAAAATGATTGACGGATCATTTTTCATCACTTGCACATGCAACTGAATCCCTGAATGGCGATACTTTTTCCTTTGACATGGATCTGCATTCATTGTGGAACTGAAAATTATGAATAAGAGTGAATACCATAGTAATTTGGCCTGAGTCAATCTTCAGCTGTCTTTATAAATATACTGTTGAAACATTGGTTAGATGTTATTATTTTTCTAACTAACTAAACATGTTGATGTTTGTTGTCTTGTTGAGACTTTAGTTAGCCTGTATGAGACACATTCGAATTTGCACTTACTGCGCAATTTACAATATAAGCATTGTTGGTAAGATAGTTTTCTTTTTCACACAGAATTGCAATACAAATAAATTTTGCCTAAAGGAAATGTTTAACCTCATACAATTTAGTAATACCCTAGTGGAGCATGACACTTGGTTGAATAAATGTAAGTCACAGTCTCACAATATTGCCTTATCTGACATCTCTGCCAAGACAGGAGGAAATAGCAGCCCCATGGGCTTAATACGCATTCATGCAGTATAGAGTGCACAAGCAGAACTAACGAGGGAACTCCTCATTCATCATTCAAAACACAGAGGCAATGCTTTTTCACTGACTGGAGAACCAGAGAATGTGATAGTACAACATTATCTTTAGTTATAGCTAGCATAGTTTGATCACTCAGAAAAATGACACGTTATGTTGCTGGCTCATCAAGTAACAAAAAACACAGGCTACATGCTATTTTACTATGTTTTTTACTATCAAACAAAGGTAAGAATATTAACATTAGGCTCTTGTATCAATGTCTCTTTTTTAATGTATCGTATAAAATATACAGTTGTATAACACATTTATTATAATTGATTGGGCTATAATCATTTGCATTCACTTTTGTAGGATTACATGTATTCCCTATAAAGTTACATTTTCATTATTCCACCCAGGTCTATTCATCCTGTAATGAAGAAAGAAGTTGTATGGCCTTCTGACACAAACCTCACTGGCAGTGCCACATTAAGTTGAAGTGATATATCTTTTTTATATGTGACATCATTCCCATTTAGTGGTCTGGGACACTGAATGGCTATATTAGAGGCAACATCAAAGCAGCTGCGTCATCACTAAGAACAAAACCATAAAAAAGTACCTCACACTTAACTAGCCAGAAACATAGAAATGAAGAGCCACTGCTTCCTGTGCACATACAGCTCTGGAAAACATTATGAGACCACTGCAGGTTGAACGTGCATTCCTTGATTGGCTGGAGCAAGGTCGGCCAACTCTCTGTTGTCAACGTCCCATCTCAAGCTATAGCTTGATAAGATGGAGCTGCTCTTTCTCTGGAAACTGGTCTGTTTGCACCTAAAACTCGTCTATTCTGTGCAAACATCAAAGCATTTATTCATTCCTGTACGTTCACGCTCTACAACACTTACTGTGTTCATAACCAATCTCACAGATCTCATTGTGCATATATTAATCCAGGCACAAATCCAGGTCATGTCATGTCTGTACAACTGCATTTCACTTATGGTTTGGCTTTCTGCTTGTGCCATGAAACCTTAGCAACTTATTCCGAATGATACAGCCATCTGTTGTTGAACCCAAGTCCTCCCATGTCACCCATGAAGAGGCCACTGGCTTGGCCTCACAAACCATAAATCAGTCAGCACTTGCTTTATGGATACCTAGCTGAAAACCTCAAAGAAGAAGAAATTCACAGCAAGAAGCATTGTGACTACCTGGCTGAGTCTGATCAGCAGGGGTCCAAGACCAGGTAACACACCAGATAAAATAGCTACAGTTGAAAAAGCACAATCACCAGGGACTCAGGTCCTCCAGGAAGTGAGACAAGTGGTCTATATTATCAAAGCTGACCCAAGCCGTAACTCTCAGCTTCATGGCATCCATCATTCATGTGGGCACCAGGACATGTCAGTATACTCTTTTCCACCCTATTTGTTGCGCTAGTTTTCCTGCTTCCAGCTGAGGAACATAAAGAGAAGGAACAGTCAGATGGAAATAAATATGCATTTGTAGCCACAGGAGACATCTCTTGAAGGGAACTACATAGATCTCAATGTCCAGGTTCAGAAAAATCTATTCAAAACAACATTTTAATTGGATTATTAAAAGGTCCACAATTGAATTACTAGGAGAGAAACCACAGAAACAGCAGCCGAATAATATGATTTTACAGAATCCATTCTTACACAATTGGAAGGATGTGAAATGACACCTTCACTTGCAGAATGTCATTACACAACTTCTAATGCTATTTCACGTTTTCTTGTTCCACTATGTAACTAATGATTTTAAAATCTTATCTTGTGTTTTGCTCATGGGGTGCCTAGAATGTGTACTAGGCTCTCCAGACAAGGAGTAGGGTTGATCAGAACATTTTGACCTAGCAATTTCAATCAAGCACCTAAACTACCTGGCTAGATTGTTTTCTGAAAGTAACTTACAATGAGAGAATACCGTCAGTCTTATAATTTTACTTGGCCTACCAAATCTGGTCATAATATTTAAACTACTATAAATAGTGATATTTTTTATGGAGGATCCAAATGTAATGTTAGTTAAGAAAGATATTCAAAAATGTTATAAGAACTGTGTTAGTTCAGTGTAAGATTAGCAATTAGCATTACTATAGTCTTTGTCTGGCCTTGTTAGCCAGTTAGCTTTGAGGGACAACACCGTAACTTGCATAATGTAATTTATTACCGGTTCTGCAATGTCAAATGGCATGTTAAGCCGTGCACTTTGATTGAAATGCGGAAGGTCTACTGCCTCTATGGATAACAATTGTAAAATACAGTCCAATATGCTATCTAACAACACTATTTGTCATTTATGTGAATGCATATGACTGCCTAGAGTTGCCTTTTGAGTGCTTATATATTTAAATGTTTTCAAAACTTTCTCAACTTATTTTCAGTATTTTTAAGAGTTTTAAAACATGTTACTATTTCCTGTGTGTGTGTCAGCGAATGGACTGAAAAGAGGAAATCAATCGTATTCGATTACGAAGAGGTTACGGCATCATGAGGTGAATAGATTATCCATTCTGAGGTCATCTGAGATGTTGTTGGCTGGACAAAGCTCTTAATACAGCTGTCTGTGTGAACTGTCCCTGGGAGACTATGTATTGAGATCTTAGTATGACTGCAGGACACCCTGAATAAATCCATCCCTCTAGCATTTATGGGTTATCTGTGCATGTTGTAGTTTTCACACAGTCAATAATTCGGTCTGTAGGAAAGCTGTTGGGATTCGGAGTTGCAGCCATTCACACTCAGTGCACAGACTTCATAACCCTGGGCACTCTTTCTTTGCACTTGAACAGAATAGAGCACAGGGTCCTTTGCTTTAGCACAAACCCTGTAGGCAGGCATCATTACATAACTCACTGGCAGCAACTTGAATATGTAAGAGATCCAGCAATAGCTAACATGGAGATACACCTCAGTGGTAAAGACTGTCTAATGAGCTCCAGACTGATTTAGCTATTTTCTATTTTATGCTGAACTTACCTTTTTTGTTAATGTCTCTGCCATAGTTTGCTGTGACCAAGAACTTGAACTGAAGCAGAAAACCAAAACATTATTCATTTATCTGGATGAGAACTATGATTGTTAGAGATGAGAAGACACAAGATAGTCACAAATTTGTTTGACTTTTTACACTTTACTCTATGTTCAAATGTTTATGCTCAAGACCATCCCTGCACTTCGTTTGGCAAATAAGATCACAACTCTGTTCTCTGCCACATGCAAAAACGTAAAGAGGACATGCAAGAGATGCAGCCATTAGGCATTTATTATAGAAATGGTTGGTTTAAGTGGAATGCTAAACTATAACATTGTTTGTCTTGACATTTCTTTTCAAAAGTATTTTGTAGACTTCGAGGTTACGTTTAGAGAGACTATTGTTAGACTGTTTTGCAGTTTGGTTACGATTAAGCTATGTTATGGTTGGTTTATAGGTATTTTTAGGTTATGGTTAGAGTTTGGTTACGATTTGGTTATGTAATGGTTGCTATATGTTTTCAGTTAGGTTATGTAATGGTTAGGATTAGGTAACGGTTAGGTTAGGCTATATTATCGTTAGTGTTAGGTGTGGGTTAGATGATTGAGAAAGTACTTTTTTGAATGACATTTTAGTCCTGAAAACATGGAGTGATAGACAGATTAGGGTAAGAATGCTCTACGTGTGTGTTGGTGTGTAAGTGTTTGTGTGTGTGTGCGCGAGAGAGGATTTGTCTGAGAGGGAATGATGCAGGTATTGTGAAACTATCATTGTGTATTTATTACTTTTATGCAATTGTTATTCATAACACTGTAGATATTGTATTCCCCTCAAATTCAACTCTGGACCTCAAAGTCAATTTTTACTTCCATTGTAATGAGCAACTGATTGGGACATCAGGTGGGTGCAAGTATTGTATGATGAGGTATAACAGAAAATCAGGTTTCTTTGGAACTCTTCAAATAAGAGTTTCTAAATTTTAAAGTTGGTTGCTGTTTAAATGCATACATAATTTTAGGCTGTGAATACATCTTTTTTTTATGCTTATTTAATAATCAGATTCACATTACATACAGTAGGCCAATAACAACTTGTCCCCCACAACTTTTTTTAACTCTGCCCACCCCTCCACTTACTATTTCTGAACATCAGAAATAACACCCGATCTCCTATTTGAGCTAACATTTCTCTATACTGCATAGCCGGCATGTTTTGTTGGATAATTTACATTGTAGATCATTTTTGATACACAGTACATAGTTGGTATTTGGTGGAATTCCACAACTGTGAAGGCACATCGAAGCCAATTATCAGAGTTTGACTGTGGACTTGTTTATTTAACAAGGTACCCTGAAAGGGCATTCCCATTCACATTTCATCACCCACCCAGGGCACACTATTCAAATAACAGTAAACACAAACAAGTTGTAACAATGTTTTGTCATTTTTACTTTAATTTCTTAGAAATGGGAAGCAAAATCATTATCAGAGCAAAATATGTATAGAATATAATCCACTCAAGTAGAAATGTCTGGATTTTAGCTACATACAGCTCTGGTAAGAATTAAGAGACCACTGCACCTTTTTCTTTCCTTTCCAAAACAGTTTAAATAGAAAGTTTGGAGTGAGGAACAGAAGCGTTAAATTTGCAGTGGTCTCTTAATTTTGACACTTCTGTTCCTCACTCAAAACCTTCCATTTCAACTTTTTTTTGGAAAGGAAAGAAAATGGTGCAGTGGTTTCTTAATTTCTTCCAGAGCTGTATAATGTAGCGCATGGCTATCTTATGATGAAGTCTCCAACAAAAGAGATATATCTAAGTGATAGTTCACCAAAAATCATACATTGATATCCTTACCCTGCAAACAATTCAAAGCCATCGGGAATCCATGCTGTAGTCTGTGATTTCCAAATGTTAGCATTTTAGCATTTGTGCTACTAATCCTGTCTATGTCCAAAGAATGCTATTACCATTTTCTTGTACAAATTCTTTGAAACACTGTTCAGTGCTGATGTGGCATGTGTGTAGACACTGTTCTCGGTATGACATGTTTCTGCCAAAAGCTTGCCCTCTCATTTGAAACACAATATTTGCCCACTCACTTCTTAATTACCTCAGCTGCCAATGCTTCCCCTGTGGACCAGTGCCATTAATCATGCTAATGATCAGCCTGTGCTCCATTTTAGGAGGATATGGCTAGTGACCCTGGCACTGGATGGAGGCTTGTCTAGGTGTGGATCAACAGCTGGGTGAACAGTGTTTGTGCTAACAATATTGGACTAGCATTATGAGGTCATGTCCCCCTCCAATGACAGGATTGATTCTGGTACCTCCTACTGATGATGATACATAAATTGATTGATGCAATACATATCTGGATACTTGTTTAAAAGACCAGTGCATATTTCTCAGAGAGATTGCAGTTGCAGGGTTGTTTGAAGAACAGCGTTTCAGATGTAAACATTTTGAACTAAAGCTCTCTTAGAATGAGGTCAGAAATAAAGATGTTCCATATGCAGGCCCCATATTTAGCAACATGAGGTTCATGAAAAGAAATCTGTGTTTATATTGTACTCTTTCATAATGCTAGCTGACTAATTCAAACTAATTGGCTACTAAAATAACACATTGGTGAGAAATATAATAAATACGAAATGCTGCTTGGGAAAAACAACAACAGAAACAGATGGATAAATCAGATGGAAAAAAAATTAATTGATTGTTTCTCTTCTTTTCCTGTAAATTATCTCTTTACCTTATGGTAGCTTATGCTTCTCAACCGGACTTAAATGAGGACATATGTCTGACAACATCCTTTGATCCAGTCACAGACTCATAATGATGATCTGTATGAACAGGCCAGTTAAGCATATTGCTCTCCTGAGGTCTGCTCCGCCTGTCATCCCTTTGAATGAAAAAGGAAGTGTGCATCACTACGGCGGATAAGAAAGGAAGAAAAATCCCCAGAATATAGAGAGGTTTGATAGGAAACTGAAAATGTAAAGGACCGAAAAGAAGAGGAAACCTCGAACTGTTAAGTGTTCTTAAAATAAGTGTCAGGAAGGGGACGATAATCTCTCTCCTGGATTGGGTCGTGAGGATAGATGTCCTGTCACCAGTACTCCCTCCCATTGATTAAGGCTTTTCATCACCTATTGGGTCCAGCTCAGAGACTTGCGTTGTCTTTTGACATGCGTACCTTCCTATGCGTCATGCTATCTTGATAGAAACTAATGGAATCTCTCGTTTCAGATCCTAATGAAGACATATCCACAGATACCCTGCAATCTCATTTATTGTACCACTGTCAACGTGCGGTAAGGCGATTAGACATGTACCGTGTAACAAAGGAAGGGGAAGAGAGAGAGAGCCAGGGCAACACTAATATAATTAAAGATTTTACAGTGCTGGGTTCTTTTTGCCCACCTTTTGTTCCAGGGCTCCTTTGTTTGGTTCAAAGCCATATCAAGGTAAAATTAAAAGCCTGGCAGCGGGATCTCTAGGGATTAATTCAGTGGGGGTGCAGGGCTTCATCAGTATCCTTATGTTATCTTATGGCTTTACAGACATTGATATTGAGTGCTGAGGACTGACTAGCTAAACATTTAATACACCTGTTACATTGACTGGACATAGGCATGAAAAGTACGGAAAAATCTAACACAAGTAGTACTGTTACTTTACAGTTTTTCAAGCAGAAGTAAAATCTAACTGTAATGTAAAAGTAAAATGCATTTCTGTCAGGGAGCACGAGAGGGAGTCCAAGGAGATGGAGGCAAGTGCAGGGGTCCAGGGAAAAACTTTTAATATATAAAAGGGTCAAACAAAACAGAGCGCCGTGCACTACAAAAACAGAACAAGCTGAAAACTATGAATAAATGTAACCATCAAAATAGCAAACATGGAACATGACAGCAAATAATGACCAACCAGGACAGGGAGAAAAGGGCCAAACTAATTACACAGACTATCAAGGAGAACAGAAACAGGTTGGGGCAAAACACAGGTGAAAGGAATAAACTGATTAACTGAAACAAGAACAGGAAAGACCAAACAAGGACATGACAAATCACGGACATACAGAAAACATGAAACGGGACGGCTCCGGCAGGCTGGGACCGTTACAATTTCACTAGATAACTAACTAACTTTGCCAAATTGCTAATACAGTGGTAAAACAGCATTCATTTGCTTGTCAGCAGAGAGTTTTCATTGGAAATAGTGGTTTATATTGGTCAATGTGTGTCCATGTTATGGCTTTTTGGCATGGTTTAATTTGGATAAACATGTTTTTAATCTAGAACGTTGTCAATGTTACACGTGTTCTGTCTACATAGGGGGGAAACAGGGGGTGCATCTCAAACATACAAAACGTCTATGCTTGTAATTAATACATGGGCATGAACAACATAATCTGTATTCACACAGTTCAGGCCTTATGTTCAAATGTTATGCAAGCTTGTAAAAAAAGAGGTCAATGAAGAGCAGAAATACATCCATTTAAATGATGACAGTTGTGCAGCTAGTAGTGCTGCTTGATGTTGTAATAAGGGACGTTACTATTTCAATAAGAAGATTAATTAGTGGTAAAACAAAAAACTGTGAAAGCTACAGAAGTTTTAAGCAGGGTGTGTAGTTGTTGAGGAAAGGCTGCTCTTATTCAGGGTAGATTCCCCCGTTTTTCCAACAACAAAGGGATGATAACAGGCAAGAAGTTTCCGGTAGGAAAATGTTTGCGTTCTATTTAGATAAAGCCGACACAAATGAATCGGAAAGGTTAAAGTAAATACACTTCAAATGTAATGTATTTATTGTAAACTACCCTAGCATTAAAGGAATACTTCAATCTCAACAAAGACTATTATAGATATATAACACAGTGTGTGACAACATGCTTATATTAGTAACATTATCTAAATAGGACCACATTATCATGGTACCAGCAGTATGATGGTCAGTCCAGCATATTAAAATAATCTATAAGGGCCTTTGTTAAGCTTCACAATACTTATCAGATACGTTTTGCTGATTTGTATAAAATGAACAAAAAGGGCTAATATAGGTCTTTGGAATTGGATAGGATTTGCACCACAAATGCTAATGGACAATCATTTGGAAATAATGCCAGGGAAACTGAGTCAAACCATTGATTCCTGAAAAACTTAATGCATAGACTACTTACAGGGTAAGGACACTAATCTGTCATTTTGTAATTGGGTGAACTATCCCTTTAAGGATATAAAATATATTTATTGGGACACATATTCGCTGTCACTTTTTTTCTACAGTCCCACTTTAGATGTTACGTCTTAATACTTAAATGCTAATAAAATACTAAGAAAGTTAATATGTGCAAATCTAGCTGGGGATGGTAAACAACATTTGCTCCAAACTCCAAGGACTAGTGGGGATGCTCATGTGTGTTTTAGGCAAGATAAGTATTTCTGAAGAGGCACTGGGACAATGCAAGACTGTGCTCAAATCAATTCTTTGATCTTTTTTACTTTGAATTAAGCATTTTGATTTCAGTTTCACTCATCGTGAGGAAACCTTTGTGTTGTATAATAATCCACATTTCCCTCCTCAGCCTTGCCGTGTAAAGACAGTAAGGATCACAGCTTCTGTCTAGTTTAATTATTTAATCCTGTGTTTGTGCTGGCAGCTTCCTCCTTTCCTTGCCTTTGTTCTCAATGACAAGCATCAGATGATTAAAATGCACTGTAAGTTCTCAAACTAGGCCCTCAAATTGTAGCATGAATCAAATAAACAATGGTTTAAACAACTGTCTCATTTGAAGATTTCTCAAGACCTGCAGAAAACACAGGCTACAGCAGGGTGTAATTGTGCTGCGAAACACTTAATAGCATTATGAGTTACATCAACAGTAAACTATCAGAGAAATAAAAATAACTATGAGTACACAGTAAAACTATCATTTGTCATATATTGATTTCAAAAGTGTAGCAGACTAGAATCAAAGAATATTGCTGTGTATAAATTTTTTGATAATAGCACGATAGAAGTTATGTTAAAAGAAGACATCAGAAGACACATTCAGCAATCTGGAACTAAAAAAAACATAATCAGATATTGACAACTTTTCCATATCTTTAACTAAAGCCAAAAAAATGAATTGGGCCTACAGGCATAGAAGCCATGTAATTTCACTACATTAAACTGGTAAAACACTCTTTGCTGGCTATTGGTAACCTGATGGAGAGAACCGTGTTTGACAAAGGCAATGCTATTTGGGGAACAAATTAATTAGTTACTGTTAACATTCATAAAATAAGGGCACTCAACTTGCATTGCACTAATTAATAAATGTATAGTAAGAACATAGACATTTTGGCTGATCTTAGATTGCTACTATACATTTTTGTTCTTTGTTTACAAACTGAATAAAACGTCAAATAACAAAGTTTGCACACATTGTGGCTGACATTCCACTCTTGCACTCCAATTTTAAAATGGAAAGAATATGTGACCATGAATGTACATAGTTAAAGTCTGAATGGACTGCAAGCTTGTTTCAGTTAAAAAAACAATGAAAGTAATAGTGCAGGAACAGGCAGAAGCAAGTTGATGTTTGCAGAGAAAGGTTTTGTCTAGGGTTACGCCAAGGTTCTTGCGCTTTGGGAGGGTAACACTATGAAATTGTCAACCATGATGGTGGTGTCAAACTACAGACAGCCTTTTCCCAGAAGTTCAGCTTGAACTTGGCCCGACATCCGTTTCAGCCATTCAAGCAGAAATTTTTGTCACTATCTAGATTTCAGAGTATGGTAAATAGAACAATAGTTGGGTTTTACTTGCATTGCAATGACAGAAACTACCACGTGATGTTCATCGTGTCGAAAAGCAACAGACAGACATAGTACGCCATCTTGAAGCCTTACTGGTAGATGTCGATAAGATCGTTCTAAGAGAGATAACAACAGTTAGTCAGAGACAGTACACTCAAGTGTTTCGGAAAGGAAAGTCAAATGGCATTACTGGCCTGTAGTTTTTTCCAATAAGGGTTAAAGTGTTGGTTTCTTGAAGAGGAGAGCAATTTTGGCAATCTTGAAGTCAGAGGGTACACAGCTAAAGGTCAGGGAATGGAAAGTCTCCAGAAATTATCTCGAGAATGTTGTAGGGCATAGCAAAAAACAGACTAGGCCTATATAAAAATATGTATATATAAAAAAGGACTAAACTTTGAGGGCACGCATTGACAGTTTCAAGTTTCAACTGCCTGGTAAAGGAATCCCGTAATGTAGCAACATAACAGATCTTCATTCATTTCCATTAAATAAGTGGGCCAAATATTCTCCAAATACCTGAATCTGGCAACAATGGCTTTTGCAGATCTTATGTGCACTACGAGACCATTACCCCTCTTGAACACGCAACTTTCAAAAATATTCATTATTGCTAAATGACAGTAGCGACAAGAGAAAAGAAAATATGCATGCGGTGCTCAAAAGCGCAGCAATAAACTCAAGCAAAACACCCGAAGATTACATCCTTATTTAGACCAGCCAGAGAGGAAGCTATCATCAGCACCTCCACAGACGAAACACTACCGCAGCAGCAGGTAGCTAGCATCAGCACGTATTCACCAGCAACCAGCCTTTGGTTTTGAACAATGACAAATAGGCTGCTATTGTGCTGACGCAATTGTGCTTTTGTAATTTTTTTACTTTTTTATTTCTCTCGCACATGCTGAATATAGGGTATAGTTAAAGGTAGACAGCAATCAGTCAATTGGTAGTGGTATAAGATAATAGATGGAGATACATTTTGAGTGGATTTAGGGGAGGGGCCTCAAACTCCGACTTTGCGGGGAGGCCTCTGCAAAGTCCCGTCCGCTATTGGATAAAGGGTGGGGCTGCGACAGCCAGAAAGCATGGGGAAAGAGTCATGCTGAACCTCAAACCCCTTCCATTCCACACTTACAGTCCTCCATTTGAACGATCACTAGAGCCTCCGCCATTGGCAAAAAGCTGAAGGATTCAAAAGAAATTGTTACTAAGTTCTATTTCTTCTAAGATGAAATAAGGAGAGTTTGGTTCATTTAAATCTGGAAGACACCCTTGGAGTTTTGTCGGCAACACGTGACAATTGAGGGCACTCTTAGGAACTGTTTAGGGCAGAGGGACTGACTTGAGATTCACAGATGGGATGTAGAAAGGGTAGAAGATGCAGAATCAGCAGACTGAAGGGACAATGATATAGCAGATGGGAGAGATGATAGGATAGAGAAGAGAGTACTGGGGGACAGAGAAGAAAGGTTTTAACGGTGCATGGCCATCTGGGTAGGCGCTTTGAGCGTTGTGTTGGAGGAGAGAGAAAGGGAAGCAGACAAAGTCGTGATCAGAGACCCTGGAGAGGGGTTGCAGTGAGATTAGTTGACAAGACAGCATCTAGTACCGATGAGGTCAAGTGCATTGCCTTCCTTGTGTGGGAGAGGAAGGAAAGTGTGAAATGAAAAGAGGCAAGGAGTGGAAAGAAAGAGGTGGAAATAAATTAATCACAGGCAGATGTCAGGAGATTGAAACTGCCCAGTAATGTTAATCAATTGGCAGGAAATAAGCTCATCAACATGTCAAGTTGATTGAGGAAGTCTACAAAAACACCTAGATGACGACAATGTTAAGCTTCAATGGGCAAGTGACACTGGCGGCATGGAATTCAAAAGAGGATGTGGACAGGTGAGCAAGACATTTTCCACTCTGAAGAAATAAACAGCACTGCTGGGACTGATGGGAAAACATACTAGATGAAGAGTGAGCAGCAGCAATAGGATTGTCCTTCTGGGCAAATCCATGTCTCCATAGGTCAAGAGGAACTGAGCCTTGTAGACAGTAGTTGACAGTTCTACCACTGCCAAAGACCTGGTATTCCACATGAGATGGGAGGGCATGTGTGGGGGGCATCTCTAAAGACTGGAAGGAGAGTAGCAAACAGGAATAGAAAACAGACACACTGCTGACAAAGATAAACTTCTCCAGAAAAAATTAAGAGACCACTGCACCATTTTCTTTCCTTTTCCAAAAAGTCGAAAAGGATGGTTTTGAGTGAGGAACAGAAGGGTTAAAATTAAGAGACCACTGCAAATTGACTTTTTTGGAATGGAAAGAAAAAGGTCCAGTTTCTATATTTTTTCCGGCGCTGTGAATTTGTATCATTCCAATTAGCCATGGTAAGATAATCAAGTGTGAGAAGGGCATAGGGCCTCTAGATAACTACATAACAGCCTGGGATAAATTGTTTTGTTTCAGCAAGAGTCTTCATTTCAGGTGACAAATAAAATTAATGAGGACAGCATAGCAAGAGTGAACACATAACCATTCAATCCAGCCACTGATTTCCTCTGATAACTAAAAGTTTGCTATTAGGAAACACAAATGTTCTGTTTGCCATTTTCAATGAAATGCTGTGAATGAACTGTGCATAGCATTATTGGCCTAGCAACCAAATGACACAGCATGACAACTTGAATGTGATTGTTCTTCAGCCTGCTGGGAGGGCGTGATACGTTCCTCCATTCACTAACCTTGGCATTGTATTGAATGCCCACCAGGGCCCCTGAGTGAGTGATGGCGGAATTGGAAGTAGAGTTTGAAGGTGGAAACTTGTTCAGGCAGAACACAATGATTGGAAAACTGTATTATCAAAGACTGCAACAAAAAGGAAGTTGACAACCACTGAACTGATAAAGAGGAGTATCTGGGAAATCCAAAATGAGGTGTCAAAGACAGAGAAGAGTGGAGTCGAGTGACCAGAAGTAGTCTTATTTTGATTAATTGTTTCTCAGAGGAATAGAGGGCACTAGAATTAAAGATAATCTTGTCTTACGATGTGTGTGAAGTGCTTTTCACTTCTGAGTAGAGAGTATGTCAAGGGATTTATTTTAGGTGTGCAAGAGAAATGGAAGCCAACTACTTGAGAAAAAGTCTCCCAGGTGTGGTTGGGGCTGGCTGATGCTGAATAGAGAATAGGTTGAATGTTTTTCTGTACTATTTTTCAATTTTTTTTATTGATTCTACAGCTATATACCAATTTTAAATTCTGATATTGGTTTTGTATTTTTGAGTTGATCGTATTTTATTGACCGAGCCATTAAGGTAACAATTGACTTAGCCAGCCATAGCCTTTCTAGTGAGAGCACTGCAGTGTGGGTTTTGTTGTCATCATGAGTCACAACACATAAATTCAATCAATTTAACTTGTTCATTACAAATTTACTATAATAAGGAAATGTAGAAAAATTTCACAAAATTTGCTGTTGTCATATATTATTATTTCCAAACTATGTATATCATAGGAACAAATTTACTATAATCAGGAAATGTAGGAACACTAAGTATATAATAGGAATGTGTGGTTCTATGTGGACTACCCCTTTAAAGTTAATAGCCCTGTCAGGAAGCAGCACTAAACAATGGCAGATTAACACAGGTGTAATGGTCGGTCACGGCCTGTGCCATGCCGGTCGTTGCAATTCTATGTCCTGCATGTTTTAGTTCTACCATTCCGGTTTCTATGTTCAGTTTAGTGTCATAATTGTAATTGGTTTCCCCTGAAACCCCTTGATAAGCCCCTATTTAAGTTCCTCCTGCCCTATTGTTTCTTATCTGTCATTGTTTCATTGCTACGTTCCTGTCCAAGTCCTTGTCATCGAGTTTGAATATATACTTATTTTTTAAAGCTCTGCATTTGTGTCCAGCAACCTACTACTGAATGTGACTACAGGAAAATACGTACTACTCTTTTGTAGAGCATATGTTATGACGCTATAAATGGATACAGATTAAGGCTCAGCATGTGCCACTTTGTCAAATATGTATCTCACAATTCAAACTATAGAACTGTATGTGTTACCTTAGAGAAGCCACTATGTAAAGACACAGGCCTGACAAAAAACGATTTAGTGAGGCAGTGAAGGAAGTGTCCTCTACTGTTGGTCTCATTTAGAAGAACGTGAAGAGACACTTCATGATGCTCTGGTCTTGTTGAGTCAAGGATGTTTTGTCCCACAGACAACCTGACGGACAAATCTCTTCCTGTTTTATCACAGCAGTGTAGTTTAAGGGCTTGTTGTCAAATAAATATGTTGAATACCAATGAATTATTTCATTTGTTGACAATTGTAAAACAAATGAATACTCCTATTTGTCTCTGATGCAATAATGTTTGTTTGGATTCATTGTGAATCTAGGTAAGCTGTTTCATATGTGTGTCATAATAAAGTGTTGATCATGCATTAACCTGGCATATAATTGTGTCCAGGTTAAATCTACATAGTTGGGATTTGTATATTGGTCTGCTAGGTTTATGATCAGTGTTGTAGACAGTTATGACATATTGTATGTCTAAAAACAACATCAAATGGATGCTGACAGGCAGTCCAAGGAACTTTAGTATTCATTTTATCTCATGGGTTTCAATCTGATTTAACATCAGACTTCAAAGTTTGTACCGTGCCAAACATAATTTAAGTAAACCAATTAGTTTCATATTAAGACCTATACAACCAGATCAGGGGAGTTTCTTACTAATCAGTGTCCTTAATTAACTAATCTGATAAGGGGAGTTTCTTACTAATCAAAGTCCTTAATTAACCAATTAGGTCAGGGGAGTTTCTTACTAATCAGTGTACTTAATTAACCAATCAGGTCAGGTCAGGGAAGCAGGCACGTTAACCAGGACACCCATTAGATGAAAGACTTTACAAAACAAAAATAAATTGAACTTTGTTGTGTTTAATTTTTGTTGTGTTTGAAATGTAAGAATAGATAGCCATGTGTGCCATTCAAAATTATACAGTGTAGGAGTACCGAATTCTGGGTCTAGCTTTATAGTATTTAACCACCCTTAATTAACTATAGTATATTTTAAAGTACTAGAGGTCTGCAAAGGCATTTGGGATGGTCACAGTCAATTTATGTCACATAGCAAGAAGGTTGAGTGTTTGCTGACTACCACAGACATAGTTACTCATGTCTGATCAGGGCTAGATCCAGACAATGCTCTACTAAGAGGAAACAAGATTTTCTAAATGTTCATGCTATAGTATTAACAATTATACCTTTCCAGTTCTTATCATCAGCTTGCTCAACCAGGTTAGTATGGCGGCGATCTGGAGCACCAGAGAGAGGGCATGCAGCGCCGCGCGGGGAGAGGGCATGCAGCACCACGCGGGGAGAGGGCATGCAGCGCCACGCGGGGAGAGGGCATGCAGCACTATGCTGGGAGAGGGCATGCAGCACCACGCGGGGAGAGGGCATGCAGCGCCACGCGGGGAGAGGGCATGCAGCGCCACGCGGGGAGAGGGCATGCAGCACTATGCTGGGAGAGGGCATGCAGCGCCACGCGGGGAGAGGGCATGCAGCGCCACGCGGGGAGAGGGCATGCAGCGCTATGCTGGGAGAGGGCATGCAGCGCCATGCTGGGAGAGGGCATGCAGCGCCACGCGGGGAGAGGGCATGCAGCGCTATGCTGGGAAAGGGCATGCAGCGCCATGCGGGGAAGTCGTCACACAAATATTTGTAACATTTCAGTTTTGACCTTCGTATATACATTTCTGATATTAAGATGTTAAGAAATAATAAATGTTCATCAACAAAGAAGAGACGTAATACAGTAATGGAATTTTGTAATTTTTTGTATGTATTTGTTAAAGGTCAGATTGCAGGAAAACCCCCATGGCTGATGGGGATCAGAATAAACAAATAAAATATACATACAGGTATCGGGGTTGAAATGATTTACTGATGAAACCTTATTCTTAGACGATCCCCTCCTTACCCCACAATACTACAACAATGCTGCAGGATTTAACAGGAGCTGATGACACATAATGCACACCAGTGTAACCAAAGTGTGAAGTTTAACAGATCGTTAAAATGGCGATCTGATGACAGAGATGGAGTTTTTCATTAGAAACACAGAGCCTCAACCTGCCTGGCAGCGCCACAGAGCAGCTACCTTACAAACTGGAATGAGAAGAGGCTATTTGCTATAGTGCCCACACAGCACTGCTGAAAGGGTACAGCTATGGCTTTTTATTAATGTCATCCATGTAATCATATACAAGTAAAGGCAAAACCGCCATAAGGTCTTAATAGGGCATTGAGCCCATACATACCTCTGGAACAGCATTCAATGCAATTTTGGCATACATTCTACAAGTGTCTGGAAATGGAATAAAACGATTTCATCATTGAGTGTTTTGTTAATGGTGCTGGAGAGCGCTGTCTCAGGCGATGCCCCATAATCTCCCATAAGTGTTCAACTAGGTTGGGTTCTGGAAACTGAGTTGGTCACAGCAGGTCACAAAACATCTGCAAGTTGAAGACTTGACAAACATTCCCCAACAATGACCCCTCTCAAGAAACTGTCATCTGGGTCGGCTAACCATTTTAATACCTCACGACAAAAAATACGGGATGTTAATCCCATACTTGTTGGGAGGCATGTGTTCATGTACTCAAGTGTCTTTTGTCAGTTAGTTGTGAGTCCCAGTAGACAACTGCTAGAGCTCCGCCATTTAAATACTTTAAACAACTACCTCACGGCTGTACCAATGTAATGTCATGTGCCTGATTAAAACACACTGCCAAGTTAGCAGTTAGGGACCATCTACAAATAATACGGCTGCAAACAAGCGTCAAGTACATGGCCCCTAAGAGTTTTTGAATGTCGTAAGGCGAAAGGCACTCACTGCCATGTAGGAATATTTCCTCTATATAAAATCAGTCACTCAAGGATGGATCACCTTGAAGCATTTGAGGAGAGCAACAGTGAATGGAGCACTTAATGCTTTCAGGTTTCGAGTTTCTATGCTGTCAGGGCCTGCTCCCATGCTACGGCATTAGTATTGATTTGGGGGGAGTCTACTGAGCTCATTCTACTGCATGGGTGTAAAAAAGAGAAGAAACCACAGATATGGTGTCTGAGGGCCCGTAGACCTGAGCAGCTTGTCTAAGTATGTTGAACAAACATGGTGAAAAACAGTGGCAAGCAATGTTTCCCTTCACCATTATTCCTTTTAGTTCTGGGATGGGCTTTTGGCTGGTTTATAATTTGGTCGTACAATTTATTTGCCAAATTCGACTTTAAAGGGGACAGTTATTAACAAATGTATCGTTTAGGCACGTTGTCATTTAACCTACTTTTTATCTGGTTTTAGAGAGGCCGTCTGACATGTTTGTTTTTTGGGGAAGTAGATTAGCCATGAGCGAGCAGATAATATCTATCTGTAAACAATCTTTATTACCAGAAATTATCTGTAAGCCATCCATATAAGCATAATTTCAACTAAATCTTATGAATGCACACAAACACACACCCAATCTCACACAGAACCAAACCCAAACCCATGATGGACAGTCCCGACCACAGTGGGCATCAGGACCCACACCCCGGCACAAACACACCAGACAGGCCTGACATGTGTTCACCTGACTAAACACCTATTCAATGTTAACAATTAAGACAAGTACTTGTTACATGTCTCCTTTCTATGGCTCCTTAAGGAGACACACAACTGCACACACCTAGACACGCTGGGGCAGGAATGTGTGGTGCAGCAAGCGCCAACAACAACTGCCAAACACCCAAGTATACAACAATTCAGAACATGTGACAAAAGCAACATCCATGGGGTTTATTACAGTAAGACACAAAGAACAACAGGGAGAAAAAACAACAAAGAGAGGATTACCATTCAGGGTAGGGAGAACGGCCTGGGCGAGTGCTGTCAGAGTAACAAAATGATAAGAAGGTCCCTAGTCTTCCCTACACCTATATCTTGCCTATCGCAAGCTAAACACTATAGCACTAACTTGACTGCTACAATAAACAATGGGACAGCAACTTGCTTCTTGCCTAGTGTATATAAAAACAGGTTATCTGCAGGAGCATGTAAACCCTAGGGTGTCTTAGCTAGCTGTCCTCCAAAGACAGTACAAAACAAATAGGTTGCGTTGCAACGCAACGCAACGCCCAGACAGCATAACAATCCACTCCTCCACACCCAAAGGAAATTGTCCTTTTGTGCAGGAAGGGTTGATGAACCACACCCAGGTCATCAGTACCGATGAAGCACACCTGAGAGGGATATTGAGGGAGGTAGAGACAAGATAGACACAAGTGGAAACTGCACTAGCAGCACCAAAGCACTACAAGGGAAAGTTGCCATAAGGTTGCCTCCAACGGAAAGTTGCCCTAACATACTCAATAGAGACGCTTTACACAAGCATATACTGAGTCACTGTCGAGACATCTGCAATATTACAGTATTTAGGTTACTGCTTGAACATGTTGTCTGGCGTCTCCATTAGCATATGCTTTAGCCCCAACCAGCCACAGTATCACACTCAGGACTGTGTCGCTATCAATGGAAATTAAAATTAAATGATTGTTGGGCCTATAGCCTGCAGTGGTGCAGTGGTGTAAAGAAAGATGTCTCATAATCAGCTAACTGGAGAATGGAGAGGAGAAAGGTGGTCAATGAGGAGACCCCTCCGTCAGAGTGATGAGCTCTTACATGTTACCCCGGCCCCTGTTAAGAGGTATAGCTTATACACATAATGTGAAGAAACAGCTACCTCACTTATTACTATGTAGCTTATATTTCAGTCTGAATGGGAGGTTAATGTCACTTCACTTCATAATTTACAGTATTTTTTTACATACAAATGTAGTAATGGCAGGTGAAGAAGAGCACAGACCACCATATGTAGCAGCCTGGGTCCACCAGCAATCAGCGGGGCGGCCACTACAGTTTTCACCCTAGTGCAAAATGTTGACAATCTGTTTACAAATGTGGGGGTTTTAAAGTACTTTTTTATCCTAGCCCCTCAACAGAATTCTTCCTATTTTGTCCAGGAGCTAGGTTTTAGACATTTTGGGCAAAATAAACATCATACACTATTATATCTCATCTAATTATTAAGCAATAAGGTATGGGCTGTTCTCAGGCACAATGCATCGCGGTGTGGTACCTTGCTGATTCACTTGACATAGTGCTTGGCATTCAAGGTTCATAGTTAGATTTTTTTCTCATCAAACCAGAGAATCTTTTTCCTCATATCATCTGCCTTTTACTCAGGAGTGGCTTTAGTCTGTCCACTCTACCATACAGGCATGACTGATAGAACGTCATAGAAATGTTTGTCCTTTTTGCACGTTCTCCTATCCCTGCAAATAGACTCTAAATCTGACCAAGGCTCTTCATGGCTTGTTTGGCATGATGCCTATGTCTAGGCAGAATCTACATTTTGGCAGTCCAGATTCCAAACATCGTCCAGTAAACAACAATGTATTTCAGTTCATTTTTAACAATTTGCCATACTTTTCTATAAGGGTGTATTTGATCTGTTGTAATGGCTTATTGAATTCAGATTGATTGCAAAGCAATACATATTTATTCAATAATGGGTTAAGTTACTAACACAACAGGATGTGTAGAAAGTGGATGGGTTTGGATACTAACACTACATAGGCACTGTTTCTGGGACAAAAAGCTCACTAACATTAAATCACACGTTTAAAGCTGAATATATTTCACATAAACTCTTAAGGCAACAGGGAATCAACGCTGACATGAAAGTTACGTTCCTAAACTAGAAAAGATCCATGGAGGGTGAAAATAACCAGCTGCAGCTGGGACATGAAAGAGAATCAGGCCAGTGGGAGCACCAAGAACTGGTTGATTGTTAAACTCCAGGATTTAGGGGCTGTTCTGGGCTTTTCCCAGACTGCCCATGGCAGCATCTGTATGTAAGGTAGGGTGTCCGGCAGGAGGCATCCGGTGGTGCTGTGGCAGGGTTTGATAGCCTGGTAGTTATCATAACTTAGTAAGCTTAACTCAGTCTCACCACTCTGCAGATAAAAATAACTCTTGCTTATATGGATGTGATAGTTAGGTACAGGAAGTGATTTTGAGAGAGAAATAGAGTAATGGGGTAAAAGGGTTAAAGAAAATGTTTCACATAAAACCTATCTTCATTTGTAATACTCATCACAACTGATAGGGACATTATCGTGTATTGAGGGGTGAGAGACCATCAACGATTGGCCTTTTATCTCTCAAGGTTTCAGACTGCTTTTGTAACATGAAAGAAATTGTGTGTTGTGGATGAAATTGATTTGAGAGAGCCACTCTCCCTTTATGGATCTGTGTCCTGCCCTAATCCTGTTTGTATGGATGTTTGCATGCATGTGAGATGCCAACATCAGGCCCCTATGAACACATATTCAGTGACTGAGCAGTAAAGCCGCAGAGCTCAGAGGAAAAACAACTGTGAATTATGAGTTCCCCCTAAAACAATGACAAATGCCTTGCCTTTTGAGATGAGGAGCCCCCTCGTGAGCAGAAAGAGAGGAAGCTGTACTGCTTTACCAGGATGAATAGATTGTTCAGTCCATTGTTTACATAGTAAATCTCAGGAATTAACCACAGTACGAACAGATGTCATCTCCGATCAATGTCAACATGCCTCTAATGAAGTGATCCAAACTGTGGGCACATTTCAGCTCCCGTGCACTTGTGTGATCAGACTAGACACTGTTTGATCAGAGAGTGGAGACAGGCACACGAACAAACAGCAACGACGGTATGGGGCCTTCAGAAGTAGATGTCACATGAATGTTGAAAAATTGCAAATAAACATCCATTGGCAGGGCAGCCAATAACTACGTGCGGAGTTGCCAAATCACACCAAACACTGGATGAGTCGTGCTAAATGGCAATACTTTGAATTGGCTGGAGTGGCTAACAGGCAACCCATACGTCACAACCAGTTTGCGAGTGATTTTCTTTAGCCTATTTGGGTAAAAATAGATGGAGTATTAATAATACAGTTCACTCTATTAATCCACATTCACATTCACATATTATGTTTGGGGAGATGTTGAAACCTATTACGAGTGAAGAATTGTGAGTTATTTTGTTGGAAACTTTGGTCATCCCATTCTGAGCTGTTGTTGTGCACCTCTTCAATGACTTTTCCAACCATTCCTTTACATGCCACTCTTCACTCAGAAGGGAAAAAATGCTCCTCCAAATTCACTCCATTCATTGTGTTTAAAGTCATGCTGTGTATGACAGTTTTTGTAAATATTATATCATATCCATGACACTTTCGACTTTCGGTTCTGAAGTAACACATTCCCATTTGATATGTTTTTTACGCATCTAGTCAGGTGGTGAGGATCTGGGGAACTATTTGCAAAAAAATAACTTTTGGAAAACCTAGCATTTCATTGTCATAACTTGTTATTGCAAATGACAAGTAAACGTTTTGTAACTTTGACCCTGAACCTTTACACATAAGTTGGGATATTGTCAGGTTAGGATGTTAGGTGTTTTACTAAGCAGAGGATCTTCTGTTAGCAGAAGTTAGTTGACATCGTTTCATGAGGCTTGATTAAATTATAATACTGTCATTGTGACATTTAGAGTGGGAGGACGGTGGTTTTCTTTTCATTGATATGTAGTTTGACCAGCCCCCTCCCCGAATAAGAAACTCTTCCAAAATAATATCAGTGATGTTCTGACCACAGACCTGGTCAGACAAAATGTAAGAAGGATCTAGATGCCTCACCTTGCAATAGGGTGTTAAGTTGTCTACAAAGTGAACAATATAAACCTCCCACAGCAAGCTGTGTAAAACCATCTTAACTTTTCATCTGCAGATGGCCCTGCCATGGAGCACCAGTGGGGACTCCCACTGGAAATGAATGGCTTCCATTAAAATCAGCAGAAGCCAGTCTGATGAGCCCATTATAACTGTAGGTGAACATCAGGAACTAGAAGACCTGCCATTTAATGGTACTGGCACTCTCCGCAGGTTCCTTGAAACCACGATACACCTATCGCTGATACAGACCTGAAATGGTCATTATCCAAACCTCTAATATGTACATTACAAGAGCCATTTCATTTAAACTGACATTTTTGTAATAATGTCATCAATGTGATGGTTAAGGTAAATTAGATGCTTGCTATTTTAACTGGGGACCAAAAATTGAGTGAATAATCTGCTTCATGCAGTCGTCAACAAGACATACTACAAGCTATGCAGCACAACAAAAGACTATGAACTATAAAGACAAAAAAACAACAACGTTTATGAACTTGTTTGAAAAGCTTGTGAACTTGTTTAAAGACAATCATAATTTCAAACTGATTTCAGGGGCATCTTGTTTTAGAGCTAAGAGATCATCACAGTATGATCCAACCCAGTCAGCCATCAGACCTCCCGAAGAACAGATGTCTGTAGCCAGCAGGAACAGCAGAGGAGGTGAACCAGAATGTTGACCGGATGCTCCATGAACATTCATTATGCTTCCAATGATATGAAAAGTCATATCATTACAAAACCCCAATGTGAAAAGAAATATTGTCTCAAACTTCTTCCAAAATGTGAGACAGAGGTATTTGACAGATTATTACCTCAATGTATTGTTTTTGTATTTTCTTCAGTAAGTTAAACAGTATGTTGACATGTTGAGTAAACCGTAAAGAGCCTGAAAAGTGACCATGAGGAGCAAGTTGAGATCCTTGACTTTGCGTACTCTATCTGTAACCTCTGAACTGGTCGCTTTGTCCCTTTCTCTCACTGAACACAATGTCCCTCTCTCAATACCCTTTCTTACTCACCTCTTCCCTCTATAATATTCCTTTCTATACCATGCTGGGAAATTGTTGGATCTGACCATTTTTTTACACTGTTCTAAATATACAGCACATATTATATTTCATAGCATCCTTACACTGGCAGACAAAATGGAAGAACACCAGAATGTGAATCTTGTAAAGCCACATACAGGCATGTTACATTGAATTAATTTAGCCTCTGGTGATATTCATTTTCAATGCATTCTAGTACATTTCAAAGTTTAATAAAATACATTATTCAACAGTCAGTTCTTAACCCCCATACAATGTGAGAACCTTATTTCAGTCTATCTTAATTAATTTATTTCCATTCTGACTCATACCTGCTGCTTTTCAATTGATTGTATCCCATTATCTTTTATTGTCTGAACAGCAGCAAAAAAAAGCAGAGAAGGGGCTGTAGGGGTGCTTGCTTTGACACAGCTGAGTGAGGGGCTCATTGTAGCCTATTGTGTAGCCTGTAATGAATAATGTTAGGCAGTTCCAGTCCAAGCCCATTGGGCTTAAACATCCTAGGAGATGGTTTGTCTGTTGAGTATCTGACCAGGAGACAAACCAAAAGATATAAAGACAATGAGTGGACACACACACACACACACACAAAAACATAACATAAACACACACACACACACTGGAGGTGACCAATAAATTGAAACCAATATCTCAAACATTTAGACAGACAAGACATTAACACCTAGATTTAAGCCCCTCTGGTTAGCCTGTATCAACTTTGTACTGGTGTGAATAAATGAATAATCCACAAGCTTGGTTTTCACAACTCAGATAGGATATCTAAACAAATACGTGCAGGCATTTTTTTCCCTCAAAACCCCAAGCCTTTTCAATCACCTAAAGGATGCAAGTCTACAACAGAGCGCAGGGATTCTGCAGTCTTTATGTAGAAACATTTTAGCTGAGCTAGGAGGAAAAAAAGAAAAGCCTTGGTATAAAAATGCATGTGAACGTATTGGATAATTCAATTTAATAAAATCACATGTAGCAAGCTTCATAAGTCTTACAGACGAACAAAGATAAAATAAATTCTTACCTTGAATGAAACCCAAAGGATTTTATTTCAGAAAAGTAAGACAAAGTTCAATATATATCGTCTGCTCCAAACGTCTCTTATTAACGATGTTTTTCAGCATTTGTTGATTTACGAATTCTTCCCAAAGCGAAATGGTTTTGTTAGAACCTGAGCTAGTGCAAAACAGGTGTAAGGATTCAAATAACGAAATTTGTTCCGGTCGTGAGGGATACAATATCAGTGCAGATGAATAATGAGAATAGAATCTCCAGAAAATAACCTCTCTTTATCGGTAATCCAAATCTCACCGGTCTCAAGAACCGTAACAAATCCTGACACTTCTCGACGGCAAAACTATCCAATGACTCCTGTGCTTCAAACCGCTGTCCATTGGCGTGTGGTGCTGAAAGTGATTCCTGCGCTAGTAATTTTCTACTTTCTGTGACTGTAGCCTACAAAGCTACCCCCTCCCACACAACAGGAAATAGGTCTTTAACCGCTAAGCACGAGAAATGCTACCACGAACAATTACCTCCAATCTTAATTTCTCGCATCGTGACAAAGAATGAGAGGCAGAACATTCCAGCAAGCTTAGGGGATGCGCTTAATAGATGTAAGAAATAATACGTCGCAATCAATTGCCAATTAAACAGTTGAACAAGCAAACTTTAGTGCCAGTTAAAGATCACAACATAAATAGAAAAAAAATGTCATAACTTTTCTTGAACCTTTTATCATATTTGCCACAACAAGGGACAGTTTATTTTTCTCTGTGGAAGCTTTGACAGGGAACAACACATCAGTGTCTGGGGATTGTAAAAAGTTTCAGGGCATTGTATTTGACCAATTACTATTATTACAATATGTTGCTATTTTGACTACTTTTTGTTTTACTCAACTATATAGGCTACCTACGTACATGTGTAAATATACCAATGCCATTGATGTATCTACCTTCCTACTTGTATAAGCCACACTCTGAATACTGTTCAAACTCTCCTAGGCACATCACTACTATCTATTTAAATGTAATGAACTTAGCAAGCACTCCTTACCAGAGCTACTTTCAGTTGTGAGTACAGAATGGACTTCAAAATTATTCCTGGCCCTCATGTGATTTAATCATCCCATAACACTGGCATTGTGAACAACATGTTTTACCAACTGTGCTATTTAGGAAGCAGGCCAATGACCAGACAACTCACTAAACAAAGCACTTTTCCACTTTTTCCTGAATAACTATGAATATAATTTACAGCACAGTGTTATTGGATCAATTTGGAGCATTGAAATGAACAACCAGGTCTCTGAGTATACTTGAGCATAGCTTTTTGTATCAGGTATTGACTGAGTGGCACCAAATGGCAAGCAACATAGGGCTTGCATAAATTACAATATATTTTTTGAGATGCTATATACTTTTTTTGTGTAAACTTTTAAGTTATGGATAGTTCCAGTTTCCAAGGTAGCGTACGCCTCATTTTCGACACCGCCCTCCCAGAGGTTTGCATGTGATAAAACTATTTCAACGGTATCAAGAACATTGCTAGATTACTAGAATTGACGTAATCAATCATGCATACAATGTTGTCAACATTCAATTGTTAAGTCAAATGCTATGGAAATTATTACATGAATTAAGAAATGTCTACCTAGCATTTTATTCTCTATCTCCTAATGTCAATAATGTAAATAGTAATGTAAAATGTCACTGTCATCATGTTGATGCCACGGGAATAGAAAAAGAGAGATTGAGCAAGATAAACAGTACATGAACATCAAACGATTAAAAACAGATGTTTTTTGTCATTAGTAGAATTTAATTGAAAGTATAGCTGTGTGAATACTTTGAGAATACTTAGATAATTAACATTAGTTAAGCTGTTAGTGAAAGCTAACAGAATATAGCTAGACTGGGCTGGAAGAGGATTCTTGAAGTAAATTGACCATCAAGTTTTGAGTAGAGCAGTTAGGGGACAAGAAAATAAATTTGAAAAACCTAGGACTGTTTTGGAGGACTTCGGAATTTGGAAATAGACATGAATGAAAGACCAAAAACAAAAGGTTCAAGCTTGAATGTATTCTAGACATAATGCAAGGTAATAACCATGTAAACTTTGTTGAACAAGGGATTGTGAGAATCAACTTTTAAGAGCCATGTTTCCTTCTGGTTGGACAAGAAATGTGTTCTATTCCAAACAAGTTGTGCGATTCAGAATCCCTAGTTGGCTACTTATTGTTTTTTCAAACTATCAATGTAGTCATATTTAATGTCTGTGACACAGATTTTCTGTATAAAATAGTATGCAGAGATGTAGCTTTGTGATAAAAATTCCATTGTTGGCATTATGCCATTATGTCATGACTGAAAGCCATGCTTGAAACCTGCCAGTATTATTTATTATTGCCTTACATGTTAACAGAGCAAAAGATTGGTGTTTGTTTTATTTCTTTGTGCAGTAACTGATTGCTTGAAGGAATCGCAATGCATGTCTGTTGATATATAAAATCTGTCACCATTTGGCGCTGCCACTACTACACAGCCAATCAGGTGATGCCTGAGCGGTAAAGTGTTCCCACATGCAGGCTGTTAATAAATAAAAGAAATCTAGCAGTCTAGCATGCTTAATGGGAATTTGGGGCATAGTATGTATTTGAACTTTCTACAAAAGGGAACCAGTCACATGATCACCCTATTCAATTGGCCAAGCACCTCCAAAAACACGTCATTCTGAAAAAGGGACCTCACCTTGTCTTAATGTGACCATAGCCCGGTGGTTAGACCTAAAGACACTAATCTCTATCCCAATCAAAATGAGTTTCAACTCACCACGCTCCCTTTGAGAAGGGATGCACTGCTCTGTTAGTTTCGATAGAAGAGAATTGGTAGTCCCTCATTTTGTTTTCCAAACCCTTTTTGGGTGTGAGGTGAGTCTTATCAGATGGAAGGACATTTCAAATGGATGGGACTGTTGTTTGAAATGTTGATATCTATAGTCTTCACTACCAGAAAACGAAAGGAAGGGGATGAAAGCATGTCATAACTGGGAAAAATGTCTGGCGATTATGGCTTGGTACGTATAAATTGTTGGAGTGAAGAAATGGTGGAACTACAGAGCAGGATGGAGGACCACTGGAATCTCCTCTGGAAATGGCCAGACAAATGAATTGCATTGGACCTATATTGTAAAGGTTGAAGGCGCCGACTAGTGGCTTGTTTTGTAAACATCTTCTTTTATGTTTATTGTCAGCCTTGACACCTTCAGTGTGTTGAAAAACATCCTTGCTGATATCCATGATAGGTTACGTTGGATCATGGGATAACGATTTACTTCCATCAAGAAAATCAAAACAGGATAATGAAGAAACAGGATCAAATATGTGAACAGAAAAAAATATCCATTCCGTACTTACTGTAACATCAGGCTGTTTATGTGTGTTGACATCCCAATGCTTTAAACATGTATCCAGAAAAATGCAACAGTATATTCTACTCTGATTCTAACCTACTCTAACACAGGTGATTATCTGCTCTGGATTTCTGTCTTGCTAGCCTAAAAGTGAGTCCCATCGCCAGGCCTTGGCATGCAGTACCATGCCCCCTGGACAGGACAAGTGGAGTCCCAAATACGAAAAGTCTCACTGTAACCAGGCCCATAATGTCTGTGTGGAGGATGAAGGAAGAGACAGTGAGGTGGTTTAATAAATGCCCCATCATTGTAGCTGGTGTGAAGGATAAAATTATTAAATAATTTGTTGAACCCCCTGTGTTCAGTGTTTCAAAATATTTTTCCAGAGCTGTAGTGGGGTGTGACTATGCCATCCTGTCTGTGTGTGTGTGTGTTTGTGTTCATGATGGCCAGCTATAGTGTGCCATGTTTAGGGTACAATTACTGACTGCGTTAGGACCTCTTCCCTGCTTTTTGGGTCATACTCTGCTGGCTTGTCCAAGACATGTACCTCTCCTCTCTGCCAGCCTGCCATGGAACAATAGACACATGCAAACACACACATAGGATGATGAATTATCACACAAACATTCCCAATTCAACTGTGAACTCACTGACATGGCATTTCAGCATGGCATATTCATTGAATAATTAAAGATGATGGAGAATAATCTGAAAATGGGAGGGGTGTCTATACCTGAGCATCTTTGGAATGTTTTTGTTCCAATTTTGGTGTACTTTGTTTATTATTGATTATATATATTTTTTATATACAGCATAACAACAAATGTATGCCATTTCATTGAAAATGAACACATAAAATATATTGTGTATTTAAGTATTCAGACCCTTTGCCATGACACTCCAAATTGACTAAGGTACGCGTGATCAGTGTTACATGCTCATTCTCAGCAATAGCACTGAGGTATTTTATAGCTTCATACAACCAACAGAAAAATTGCTGCTGCACATAGACATTTTACTAAGAATTATAAAGAATTACAAATAATTCAAATTTAAATAAGTCCCGTTGATAGCTCCGTCTCATCCTAGCATATCTGCCCGTAATATAGCTCACTAGTTCCTCTCCATTCTGAGTTCACAGTGTAAAGAACCAATAAACACACACGCGTAGTGGGTACTGCTGATTATGTTTAAGAATTCCTACCAATGAATATGCCACTTAATGGGAATAATGGGAACAAACTCAGTTTGATAGATTAAGAATGCAACTGATAGGTGCAACTTTGATGTTACAGTAGTCCACATGAGGAAGAACTTGCATGGACACTAACCCTTATTTTATCTCGATGTACTCCCATACTAAACATTATTCTACTGAATAATAAATTGAATACATTTCAGTTGTTCAATAGAAATACATTATTCGAATGTTACATATAATACATTTCAATATATTTCTATGTAAAAATAAGATTTTCATAAAATATTTATTTAATAAATAAGAGTATTTTTATTTCTTTTTAAGTTTTCTACATAACTTAGCAAGAATATTCAGTTCATATTTTTGTCAAGACGGGCAAACATTCGTTATGACCACAGAGTTTGCATCAGGGTTCAACTGAATGTATAAGCGTACACGTTATAAGCCCCGCCAACAGGAAAGCTAGGAGAGTAAAGCATGAACGAATGAGCATGAAATTCTTCATCATTGTGAAATAGAAGAAGTTTGGAAATCACCAAGTCTATTCTTAAAGCATGCGAAATAAATAAACAGAGCAAAAAGGCCTTAACCGGAGAGGTGACCAACAACACAATGGCCTCTGTAACAGCTTGAGAGTTTCTCCTCAGAAATTGGAAAACCTGCCAGAAGGACAACCATCTCTGCAGCAATCCATCAATCAGGCCTTTAGGGTAAAGTGGCTAGATAGAAACCAGTCCTGTGTAAAGGGCATATGATTTGCCTTATGAAACACTCTTGAAGGCATGAGGGAAAAGATTCTCTGGTCTGATTAGACCAAAATCGAATGATCAGACCTGAATGCTGAGCACTACATCTGGTGAAAACAAGGTACCATTTGTCACCTTGCTAATACCATCCCTACAGTGGAAAAAGGTGGTGGGAACATTATGAAATGGGAACATTATGAAATGGGAATGCATTGCAGCGGCAGGGCCTGGGAGACTGGTCAGGATTGAGGGAAGAATGAACTGAGCCAAATACAGAGGTCCTTGAAGAAAACCTGAAGCATGAGCGCAGAGGACCTCAGACTGGGGCAATAAACCATCTTTCAGCACCACAACGACTTAAAGAACACGGAAAGACCACACTGGAGTGGTTTCGGGAAAATACTTTAAAGATTGCAGTTCACAGACCCTGAAGATTGCAGTTCACAGAACCTCCCCATCCAATCTGATAGAGCTTGAGAGGATATAAAAGAAAGAATGGAGGAAACTTCCCAAATCCAGGTGTGCCTAGCTGGTAGCGGTATACCCAAGGGCATTCAAAGCTGTGACAGCTGCCACAGCCGCTTCTACAAATGACTTATTAGGGTCTGAATACCAATGCAGAAGAGATTTCTCAGTTTTTCTTATTCTTAATAAATTGGCACACATTTCAAAAATCAGGTTTTAGCTTTGTCAATATGGGGCATTGTGTGTAGACTGATTTCGTGTTATGATAGTATGCAAAGCCACACAATACTGGCCAATCTAGATATACTGTATGCATGATTGTCACTAATGTTGTGCTTACAGAGATATCCACTGGAAGTAGAGGTGCTGGGGGCTGTAACTTCCCTGTAGTAGCCTCAGCACTCTGTGTCAAGATTCTGAAAGTCATGTTTGGCTTTGTATTGTCTGCTATTCACGCAAACGATTTGCTGTCTTTGTGAGACACAACTGGAACTTGTGCGCGGCGCTTACAAAACAAGTATGGGGCACTATTTAGATATCTTCTAAGCCCCCACCCAGCCAGCAGCACACCCGGATCAAAACATCTACTTGCAGCGATGCTTAGACCTTTAAAATCCAATCCAAACCCCCCACTGTCCCTGCCCTATTCCCATTAGATCCCAAGAACTTGTCTCTTCTCTTCCCATCTCATTTGTTACTTCCTTTGTGACCTTTCAATTGGCTGTGTTGGAAGTCAGACTTCTCCCTGAGTGAACACATCATTGATAGAAAGATAGAGGTCATTACAAGCTTTGCTCTCAGAGAGGGCTTGTACTTTCAGAGAAAACAAAGGCCACTACTGGCACTAGTCTATCCTGGTGGTGCCTTAATTACAGCCCGGGTTACATCTGAAATTGCACCCTATTTTTTCTATTTAGTGTAGGGCCCAGGTTAGGCCTTGGTCAAACGTATTGCGTTATATAGAAAATAGGATGCCATTTAGGACGCAGAGCCGGCTCTAATTGGATCCTGGAGACGGTGACACGGCACAGACTCTGACATGGTCTGGATGTGACAGTTAAGGCTAGTCCGTCTCTGCTGTCTGTCCTGCCCTTTGTGTCAGTCCCATTAACCTTTGTCTTCCACTTCGGTCCCTGCCTTTTCATTTTCAATTAAGGCCACTATTCAAATGATTAGAAAGAAGGATAAGAGAATCATTGCACCTTATTGCATCCTGATACGTCTTCTAGACAACGTGTAGAGGTACAGTGTTTGTACCGTTTTGGAACAGTTGGATTGATTACAATTTGCTTTCCTCATTGTGGTGTGACTCAGAGTTCAGTATTGAATATTTTTTCCAGTAATGGGCAAAGGGTCATGCAACACAATTGCGAATAAATAAATCAAGTTCCCCAAACAAAAAAATAATTAAGATAATACAGTTTGCCAAACAACAAAATATATTTAAAAATAGCTAAGTATTATATGTGGTTGAAATACAAGGAAAAAAATGTGATGTGGTTTGTTATCATTGGGTAATTGTGGAGGACAGGTCATCTGATGCATCACACCATAACTCTCCTTCTTTGTCCAATAGCCCTTACACAGCCTGAAGGATTTGTTTTGTTGACAAACAAATGATGGGATGGCATTTTGCTGCAGAATGCAGCGTTAGCCATGCTGGTTGAGTGTACCTTGAATTCTAAAACAATCACTGACATAGTCACCAGCAAAGAACTCCCACACCATCACACCTACTCCTCAATGCTCCACAGCTGGAACCATACAGGCAAAGACGATCCATTCACTCACTTTGTCTCACAAAGACATGCTGGTTAGAACCAAAAATCTCACATTAGGAGATATCATAACAAAGGACAAATTTACACTGATTGAATGTCCTTTTTCATGTCTCTTCTCACAAGGAAGTGTTTTATTATTATTGGTGTCCTTCAATAGTGGTTTCTGTGGTTCAATAAGAACTTGAAGGGCTGATTCACACAGCCTCCTCCAAACAGTTGATGTTGAGATGTGTCGTTACTTGAACTCAGTGAACCCAGGTGACTACATTAAGCTGTTTGAGAAAATGCAGTGAGCAAAGTTGTCATCAAGGCACAGGATGTCTACCTTGATTAATCTACAATATGAAATGTATTTTGATCTGTTTGACACTTTTTCAAATGTTTACACATTTCATACGTTTGATGTGTTTACTATAATTCTTGTAGAAAATAGTAAAAATAAATAAATCCCTTTGAGTAGGTTTGTCTGGTACTGACTGTGTTTCAAGTATAGTGCCCATCTCCAATTGCACCATCTCACTACCCATCACATTCACTAGTACAAATCCCCATTTTAGTTTAGGGAAACTGAGAACTCATCCCTCAGAAAAAAGCATGACAATAAATTATAAAAGCAAAGTGCATCATTGAGAAACTGAAAACTCCAGAGTGAAGCCACATTTTGCGACTGCCCTTTGGGAGTGTGGGCTGTGCTCTGTTGTTAGTGCTGTGTAATTAATCACAGGCTTTACTCGCATTCACAGAGCCTCTGCTGGTTAATTGGACTGTAGCTGTAGAATGGTCTAATGGCATGATTTATGAATCTAGTCAGCCAGGTGGAATGCCACCCTGCCCCCCCCCCCCAGTCTGGGTTTTCAACCGCCTGCCGGAGTAGCTAGCTGGATGGATGATTCTCTCCTGTACCCGGCTTCTTCCGGTTACTCGCTACACACCATATTGATGAGAGTCAATATTACAAAGTAACATTAATAGTGTTGAATAAACAGGGACATAAAAATTAGGTGTGGCAAAAAACCTCAGCATGCTCGTATCAATAACCAGCAGTATTGTTTAACCCTTTGGAATAAACAAATGCGTTCAACCAGTGAGCTGAGAGGTCAATATGGCATAAGGAAGTCAATGAATAGGGTTATACATTTGTGCCGACAGCAAGTTGGACCACTTCTACTTTCTAGGAAATACGAGAAGGGCAAACAAGGAATTTGCCTTTCTATTACCAATGAAACTTTCAAAAAATGTTTTGTATTTTTTGCTGTTTTTTCGCTGGTATTTGTTGGTTTTCTATTGACTAACATAACCAGGGAGTGCATATTAGGATGAAAATACAGGTGTTTGCTGTTTATGAGATGGTCTGTTGTCTTTTTACTTAAAGGGGCACTGTTCAAAATCTTGCCTCGAAGTTTACAAAACTGAATTTTAAACTCTCTTCCTTTCCCTTACCGAATGTGTTTGAGCTAGTCCAAATGGAAAATGAGCAGGTGGGAGACTACAAAGTGCACACTGACAGGAGGACCGGTGAGCAAGATTCAATGAAAAATCTCAGGCACTTCTAAACATTTTGTAGAATTATTTTTGAAACATTAACTTAAAACAGTCCCTGCAGTTGTATTTTGGTCATTTGTGCTGGTAGTACAGTAAAAATAAATGGTCCATTTAATGTCTTTGTGAATACCATGCTCATGATTTTTTAAAGGTGTGCAATATGGAATTGTTATAGATGTGATAAAATGGACTATTGCAAGGGCTTAAATTGTCGTTATTGATTACATCTAAGCAATTCCTATGGCAAAGTAGCAAAAAATTAAACATTGAAAATGTGTACATTTTCATTGGATATATTGTATTTCTTGAATACTTAATCTTCAATTTCAAACACTTTTGTATATATAAGAAGATGAGCTGGACATTTGAGGGTTTGAGCCATAGGGGCTTAGTAATCATGTTTGGATCATCTTATAGTGTACGATTACATTCTTTGACTAAATGCCTTTCATTTCAGATGGCTATAACTATCAGTCATGACATTTAGCAGTACCAAGCAATCAAAAATCTGCCATTTTAGTCTGTGGGTTCAGAAATTGCAGTTCAAGCTGGTCTTGATTTGATATGGGGTCAGAGAGCTAATAACTGAAAGGTCACTGGTTCAATTCCCCAATCTGACAAGGCAAATAAATATGTTGTGCCTTTGAGCAAGGTGTATAACCCTATTTGCTAATGCAAGTTCCTCTTGATAAGATTGCCTGCTCAATGCAAAATAGGATCATGATTTATGGTTAATGCCTTAAGGGTGCCAGAAAAAAGTCGCCCATAGATTTGCTTGTCTGCCTGGAGTGTTTGTGAGCACCTATTTTTTCCACCATGACACCACACCAAACACATAATATGATTATGACGCAGACAGGATAATGAAGAGTGGCAGGCCCCATATATCAAAGCTCAGACCACGCTATCTCTGGCAGTCTTTTCCTGTCGGCTACTGGGGTCCCATTACCCAGAGATAACCACACTTTAATAGTTAATGCAGCTGTGGAGCACCTATCTGAATTAATGCAGCCATCCGTCTCACCCAAAGCCCTGCAGGCCCAGAGTGGCACTACAGACCATTCTCAGACAGAAACCCTAAACATTCATCAATAGACAGCAATCTGACACAAGGGTCCAGGGTATTCCCCAAATGGCAAACCAATTGTCGAAATAGGGCACTTCTTTGGACTGGGCCCGACAAACATCTGCTCAGAAGAAGAACTTAATGCAAGGAAGGGAGCACTATTTTGGAGGAAGCCGAGGAAATATTGAGCACAGTGATGTGGTCAAGGCTGGTATGAGAGAGAGGAGGTCTGGTCTGTCAACTGATATCTTGGGAGGTTCCAGAGATTTGCCAATCTCTTCACAATTGATGCCGGTGAAGGAAAAATGTGTCAACTTCTGTTTGTGATTGATGTTCTTCTGTCTGCCACTTTTTCCTATCCGAGTTGGGAAGTGGTTTGGCAGTGAGTCGGCTGTTTAGGTATTTACCTCTCTTTTCCCCGGCTTTCAGGGAAAGCAGTGTTCAGGAACAAATGCAATAATGCGCATCTGCCATTCACTCTGTGTAAAACATTTGTAGTCCTTGTATCTCTACGCTGTTGTCTGACTCAAATTAAACTGTGTCAAATTGGCCTTATCACAGCCCTTTGTAGAGATAACCTCTTTCTGCTCTGCTAGAATAGAAAGGTTCTGATTAATCTGAGAATAGACTCCCTCCGTAAGTCCCAGACTCAGCACACGGCCGCCCCTCCCTCTCTCCTCTGGGTCTACAGCTGCCACAGGGGGAGCAGGCCGCCACACCTCCCTCTCTCCTCTGCTACAACAGCTGCCACAGGGGGAGGCGGCGGGCTCAGAATGAGCAGGCAGGCACCCTCTCGCTTTTGATCAATCAGGTGAGACAGAGAAGGATAGGAGGAATTCTAAAACTCCAGATGCACTGTCACCAAGGTGACTCTCATCCATTACGGCCCCAAACAGAGCTTAACAGACGCTCATCAGTCATTTCATTTGAGTGTCCCTCTTCTGTTCTGGTGAAGACATCCTAAAAGTAATTCAGCCAAGAAAAACGGATGCATCATTTAGGGCTTTTGTTGCAGTTTCAAGGTGTTCACGCATTTCATAATACTGGAGACCATGACAGCAGTTGAATAGTACAGGTGCCACCATGGATGTAGGGTTAAGGTGTGTTTCATTCTCCATCAACATGCATGCTGGCTGCTGGGATCCTGAATGGTTAGCATCCTTCCAGGCTGCACCTACACCTGCTAACAGTTCGATCTGAAAATGACAATCACACTACAAAACGCTGCCATGTTCACATTGCTGTCCGAATCATTCATTGCATGTATGCACTGACACGTTACGTCTTGTTGTTTCTAGCCGCTGATTTGAACAAAGCTATGTGCCTGTGCCTATATTAATGACGCATAACTGCATCTTGTACCTTATTGCTTAATTGTAGTTTGCTCTTTATACAGGTAAGACTGCCCTCTGCTGGAATTCATGTAAATAGCACGCTCCAGTCTCAATATCTGTAAAACCCTGATAGTCAGCACTGTTTCTGGGGAACCTAAGAGGTGGGCATAGAATTTTTACCATAGAATTATCAGATTGTACAAATAAAAGCTTGATGATTAGTTGAGTTCTAGGGCAAAAATTAACATGTTCACCTCTTAGGATCCAGAGGGCCATGATTAAGATCCACCTCTGATGAATGTCAGAGACCAACCTAAGTAGCGGTATGTTTCCTTGGCAACAGAGCAGAGCTGCTCATTTTTGGTCTGCATCTTTCCTATCCCATGAGGGTATGTTGAGCAATGCACCAGTTTTTATTAGGTGTACTTAAGAACACAATTCATAGTCACTCCAGTCGCTACTGGAGTTATTCTGCGGTTAGACAACGGGACAGGATCTGTAGTAGCAAAACAAACATAAATACATTGGCTGATTGGACCACCACATACATTAGATTTTACAACTTTGATTCTGAATTCAAAATGTATATGTATGTGAATAGTTCAACAAGTAGTTCTTCTAAATCTCTCTATATAAAATAATAACTAATTTTATATGATGGTATTCAGAATCACCTTTAGCAGAACAATAGCCCAGTTGTCATTCATATAAAAGACCAGGGCCTATGCAACGCCATTCCTGGAGAGCCGAAACACTATTGTTTTTTGTGAATACTTTCCAATAGCGAACTGATTCTGACCTGGGATACCAGGTGGACGCTAATTAACGACCAGATAGAAACCAAAAACCGAATTGTTTCGGCCGTCCATAAACTGTTTTGTCTACACTGTAATCCAGCTTCTTTGCCTATGTACTACTAAGTCCACATGATGGTGCCATACACCGTACTATGACCAGTCATACTTAGCTTTGGGTTTTGGCAGAACTTCTGCTTCGTTGTTGACACCTTTCAGATGTAGGCTACTTAAGTGCACATGAGGATAGAAGATAATTAGGTGTATTGATTTGTTAACAGCCCTCGCGAAACCCAGATCAGGTTTGTCGGTGAATATTACGATTTTGGATATTTTTTAGTAGACAACTTATCAACTTCAACAGAATTGGTACTATAACGCCGAGTTGATTACGTTACCATTAAATTGTCATCGGTTTCTTGGATTTCTGACACCGCTAGGGCACTGAGTCCGCTAGGTAACAGTTAAAACACCCTACCTTCCCCATGTCAATAATTTATGGTTTCTTACAACATTGTATAGAACAAATCCAGAGATTAATAGATTAACACACATTTATTTTCCTAGGATGTAGGACTTCTATTGGACAATCTCGCGTCAGCAGTTCACTGACACGTGGAAATCATAATAGAAATTCCTCAAGGATTTTTTTGACTGAAGTTGTAAGTATTACAGTACATTACATAGAAACATAACATTATCAATATCTGCCGAATCATGTCTTTTTCTTTATAATATCGTATCGGTTATTATGCGGATCATTGCGGAGTTCAGAAGGAGCGGTTTCTCGATTTCCTGCCTTTCTACAAAGGATTTCAAGGCGATTACCTTCGTAACCGTTTTGTTCGACCGCCGACTGGGCGGATGAGCTATTATTATCCATTCATTGACAAATTGATTCACATCTATTCTTTTCTATAATTTCTCTGACATACTGACAAGCTTACACTCCACCTTGTCTCTTCCTCTACATTTACTAAATTTGTTGAAAAGTGCAGAAGAGAACCTCCCTTGACATTTATTCTCTACTATGAATCGATTTTCAGACCTTTCTTTGAAAGGATACTACGTTAAGTTACTTTGGTAAATACATAAAAAAATGCCACTGAAATAAAAAAATTCAATCACGGCTGCTGTTGCTATTATAACTTACACCTGAATATTTACATATTACCAAGAGTAATTGTGTTAAATTGATCATTTAATCTATCTAGTCTCCACCGTTATAATGTTAGCGATAGGAAATTATTGCTTTTTATAATAAACAGCTTTTTGTGCTAAAACAGACTGATATCACTGTCCTATGCAGAACGTCCAGGATATGAAACTTAGCAGAGCTCTGACTCACAGTGGAAGTAGTGGTGTATCACACTGAAATGAGGTAGTGTGACCTGTTATTTCAGTTTCAATAATCACCGTTACTTTCTACGCAGGACGTCCTGTGTTTTGGGTGAGTCAGTCACTACTCATCGTGAACTTGGGTGAATTCGCTTAAAAAAAACCACCACCCTGAACCCTTCCCTCTCTGACTCGCACTTTTACTATCCACTCCCTCATTTTGTATTTCCCTCTTGCAGGACAAGTGTGTGTAGCATGAGTCATTTCCAAATCCAGCAGGGGCCATACTAACCACACACGCAGGGGGAAACCCAGGCTCAGGCAGGAATAGGATGTTTTGGTCCACATCTGTTAGTCAGTTTGGCCTCAAGAGCTCTGCGGTTTGCACAAAGAGCCTAAAAATGGATTGTTAGAATGGGCTGACAAATGTGTTGGGGAGGGGAAGCATGCCAAAGTGGGCCAAGCCCCCCCCCCACACACACACACACACACAGAATTTAATAGGATTCCCACAGCCTCAAGCTGCAGTCCTCCATAAGCCAGGAGACAGTGCTTCAGGGACTGATTTAAGTCTGCATTGGAAGTTATTGGCTTTTTGGTGTTTTATTGTGTTGCTGCTGAATGTGAGCTGGAATGATTTGCTGCTAAAAATACTAGTGATATTTTTTTTTGCTCAGCTGCTACTGAGGGAGTTCTGAATAATCTGTTTTAACCTGTATCTATAATCCGTCTTGACAGATTTGGAATTCCAATTTCCTCCCAAATTACAATACAGGTGTTTTTCACATGTTGCAAAATATTAGGCATTACGTTTTTGAAGCATGTAACTAAGGAACATTCTGAAAATACTTTTTTGCATTTTTGTGAGTGCATTTATTTGAACAAAAATCTAAAATATATCTTGCACTGTTAGGTCAGTACTGCTCCATCTAACCTTTTAAAATACTATTCGCAACAAGTATATTAGTTGAAGCTGCAGGAGCATGTTTACGAAGCAAGACTCATCCCATTTTTGGAGGAGAACATTCCTCAGGCACACACACTCACTGGGCGGGTGGCCCTGTGTTCATCCCAGTATAAAGGGGCTCTGCCTGAGCCTCGTGGAGATGTGGGGGGAAGTTGGGGGTGGATGAGTTACACTGGGGGAAGAAAGAGAGGAAGGAAGTGAATAGAGTGAGGGGGGAGATGGTGTGCCAGGCAAGCACATGCTGAGCAGAACATTGGATTCATTCAGAAAAAGAGCACTTCTCTCCATTCATTCCTCATTCAATCCCTCCTTTTACCCACTCCTCCTATCTGACTACCACATACAGTAGTATACACTGTATCTCACCAGACTATACACAAACCCTCATATTCTGATGCCCTTTTACTAAGCAAATCAGCATCAACTGAAATGTTTATATATATTTAGTTTCCCTTACATTTGACATCTGACTCTGTCACAACTTAAGTAGAAGAAGAACAACTAAAACCGGGTCAACTAAAATGTGTTAAAACCTTTCTGTAGCAGCAGTTTTTTATTGGAATTATTCAATATTGTGTTAATTGCTATATTAAATATCATATTGTGTACTGAACACTGCAGAATTATTTCACAATTCCTTGTTTTCTTTGTTTATACTACATTGTTAACACATGCTTTCACCGATACACCTCCAAAGTAACATCCTTTATTGTTAAATTTACACAGGTGGGCTAACTGAACTTATCGGTGCCAGACTGAACCCTGCACAGGCAGATGGAGCCATAGACAACCATATTGTAGCCTAGCAGGCAAATGGAAAACATTTGTTGAGCCGGGGGGTGAAGGGATTGGGAAGTGTTTCTGTTCCGGCTTAGGCGCACGGGAGGTGTGTGTCTGGGGGAAGGGTGGCAAGGTATAACACTTCTACAACACAGTAGATGGCCCATTGTGTTCAGGTCCTTATCCTATGTTGGGGGGGGGGGGGGCATGGAGCCATTTGCTGCTCCAAGTGAAGGGTCCCTGAATTCCTTCAGCACATGCCTGAAGACATTCAATACATTTTGTCTACATATATTCACCCTGTTCACACATGTATATGTAGGCCAATATAATATTATGTAGGGCCAAATATAGGCTACAGGAATCATGCAGGCATTGGCAAGTCAAGTTCCAGCACTTTCAAGGACCTAACTGTGAGATTTAAAGCCACATTTTTGTTTTTGTTGATGGCCTAGTATCTTTTTTTATCCCATAACATATGCATAAATACATGACTACTTTAGGAACCATTCATTGTACAAGCATTCTCAATGACATAGCGCATCAGCTTTCAAATTATTATTATCTTCTAAAATGTGTCAAAACATGCCAGAGATGTGATGTAGTCCGCCTAATTACCGCATGTGATCGCCCCACAGAAAGCACAATAGACAAGTGAAATGGAAATGGTGGGGGGGAATCAACGATTTTCAGTGGAATGGGACGAACAGCAAAATCATGATAATTTCACCCAACTCATGTAGTACTATAATTACATCAAGATGTAACTTTTTTCTGTGGAGATTTTTTCCCCTTTATCACCCACTCCGTGGACGCCTGATTGAAAATCCTTCTTCCAATTTGTCCAATGGGACAGCAGTTAAGGTGTGAAAGCTGTCTGTTTCACATGCATAGTGATAGTGGGTACATCAACTACAATTCAAGGGAGATTTACATTCAAGAACAGCTACAGGTTTAGCCTACAGAGGAAGGCAAATATGTAGCAGCATGGTTGGCGTTACATCATGCAGTAATGACAGCAGTAAAACAGAAGATCCTTTGCAATTTCCGTCGATTTCATGTAAAATTATCTAGTTTAACTCCTTTTTCATAGATACACAGTTTACCAGTTCACAGAATGCACCATTAAAGCACAGGTCATGATTTAGAATCTTTAGATTGTATGACCAAATAACAATGAGAAAAAAACTGTACTAAAAACAGATACATCTACTGAAAGAAATAAACACTTTGTAGACACAGTGAAAGAGTGGTCCATCCCCCAAATATTTTTTGCATTAGACCACTAAGCAACACGACTCGTAAGAAATATGATTACAAGGTACATCATTTGTTTAAAACTAGGAGAAAATGGGAATTTGCTGATAATGCTGAAGGAAAATGTCAGACGGTGTTTTTAACCTGGCTGCAGTAATAAAGGGAAGAACCGTCTGCCACCTGGAAACTGACCCATCTGAAATTGAGTGGGGGTGGGGGATAGATGAACGGGGTGTTCGGTTGATGATGGTGGCCCACTTATCATATCTCCGCCCTCCAATGGTATAGCTCCTGTGAGGACGACGCTTTAAATTGCTCTAAACTCCTTGAGGCTGGCGCCTTTTCTTTATCAGTGTGAGAGGCGGACAGTTCTTTTAAAAAAATATATATATATACTAAGCTTTGGATCGTCCCCTCAACCTGCTTCATTACAGATCAGGTAATTAAAAAAAAATCCTACAATATTTTTGTTGACTTCCTCTAGCGTTAGGTATGTCTTCTATAGCGTAGTTCTGTATTTGCTTTGCTGCACATACTGGGATTTAAAGGGGCGGGCTGTGTGTAGTCTCTGTCGAATAAAACAAGAGCTGTAGGATTTAACCGGTAAAACAAGCGACTGGCTAGAGGGAGAACCTTTCGTTATAATTCAGAGTTGGGCCATAATCTTCACGGAATAAAGGTAGGAGCAATCCAACCCATTGCAACGATCACAAAACTGACCTTGCATACGGTCACGTCTATATGCTGTTTCAACATAGAATTCGAGAGGCTGGTAGTATGAACCTTGTAAATGTGCTTTTGCGAAGAAAGTGGTGGTGACTTTTGGACTCAAATTGGGCTAACAATCTTGCACAAATGTATTTATATAGATTTTCGAGAGACGTCTACCTTGTTTGTCCTCTTTTTGTTCATCTGTGCATTCTAGTCTGCGCTGTGAAGCTACCGGGCACCCGTAGCGACTGGGCTTTAAACGTAGCCGAGCTGTTGCAGCCTTCGCCAATCCTGGAGATTTCCCTCTGCTGTAGCCGCGCACAGAGTTAGGCTTTCTGAATTATTGATATGTGTGTAGGTCAGGAATTATGCAAGCTGCAATGAAAACATTATTTAAGCTTAAATGACTTGCTGGTAAAATAAGATTTGTTTGACTGAATCCACTGCGCGCGGCCTCCTGTATGACTACACAACCCCGTTGCGCGCGGCCTTCAGCTAGATGTAGGCCAGTGCTTCCCAACCAGTGTCCTAGTCCCCCTGAGTGTACCACAGACTAATGAGATCGCAGACTGCTATACTGCACATGAGGGGTTTACTTTACACAATCAAAAAGAATTGTATATTTATCAGTAGGCAAGTCTACGATTAGAGCACAAATAGAGACAAATTGTTCTGTTAATAACTTGCTTTTGTCAAATGCAACATCATTTTCATTATTATTTATTTTTTCTGATCGTTTTTGTAGGCATTTCATACTTTGACAGGAATATATGGAAACATGGACACACTTTTTTTTTAAACGATCAGTGGGCCAGATTCAAACCAACACTGCAATGTATGTGTGTCGGGGGCAGTGGCATAGACCGCTGGAACTCTGCAGTCGTTATCAAATACTCTTATCCAGAGTGTATTACAATACTGAGAGCATTGATTTTGCATGTGTATGGGTTTCTGGTTGTTTTGAAGATTTTAGTCTGAAATTATGGTGTGCTAGTTACATGTATAGTGAATATTAACCCTACTGTCATTCATTTCTATTTATTTTTCTCAGGATTACGCGTCAACATGAGTGATAAGGGTATCGTCTCACCAAAGGAAGAGGGAGCAGAGAAGAGGGGGCGTGGAAGACCAAGGAAACAGCCACAGGCAAAAAGTGGTTCTGATGTAAGTAATCTTCATAACAAAGTACAACTTTACCCCATACGATAAATAATTTGTCATTTTACATGGCAGGAAAAATTCTGGTAGTGACCACCAATCTTAATCTACTAGTTTTCCTGGCTAGGTACTTAACCAGACCCTCAAACCCTGCTGATTCTACATTGTCCATAAGGACAATTTCTCAGCCAAGAACCATCAGATTCTATTTCATTGCCCTCAAAACCAACATATAGTACCCACCTGACTGCTCAATTAGCAGTTTATATCAATCCCATGTAGGCCTGAGGATCAGAACATAAAAATGCCCGTAAGGGCTTATGTTCTAATTAAGTGGCACTTTCTTTAAACCTGTACTTGTTTTTTAATGTGGCATTCCTTTTCTTGCTATAGAGTAATACATTAAAATTCCCACTATTGAAACATTGTCATAACATTTAGTAATATTTTAGCAACCCATACTAATTGTCGCTAATTGTTTCACATTTGTATATCCCCTATTTCTATGTGTGCCTTTGCAAACATTTGCATGTAATGTGAAATGCTCAGGCCTGCTGTAAAAAGAAAAGAAATAGTAGTTGACCCACAGTTAAGACTAGATATGTTTCAGGGGAGATCCCACAGTCCCCGGTGATTGGTTCGTTCTTTGCTGGTGTTATAGGAAGTTCAATAATATAAGTGCAATCAAACAAGATCCTCAAATTTTCAGGGGTAATTTCAAGAAACGCACTCTGATTTTATGTGTCCAATATGTGCTGACTATATGTGACAACTATAAGCAATGGTAAATAACTTTTCTGAGAACCGCTGACTTCATTATGTTTCATTATGGAGAACCGCTGACTTCTTCGTCCTTTCTCTTGGTGCGGCCCAGTCTAAAGAGTACTTGATCTCAGGTCACTGTTTACTACAAGTCCATCTGGGCATCCGTAATTTTCATCATGTGGTTTGGCAGGTTACATGTCAGTGATATGTAAGCAGAACCCCTTAAACTAGCGGTAACCCACATGCCTCACCTCTGTTGAGTAGTTGATCTGAGCGGACTAGAAGCAATGATGGCTTCGTGTTATTGTCACTCTCCTGACGTTGTTGTTGGTATTGGATTGCTTGGTTGCTAGTAGCTGCAGCGGCAAACAGACTGAGAGGTAATAAAAACCAGCACGTCCATAATATACAGCCATGTTTATTAGTGTGATCTGCTGAACCACCACCATCTCTTCTGAGAGTACAGTACCGGTGTTGGTCTTTTCGTTTTGTTAATTTACCACACACCCTTTCCTGTTTATTGTATTATTTTCTGCAATTGAGTTTTGCAGTTAAGGCAAAACAAGTATTTGCCATAGCAGTCTAAATTGAAAACTTAAAGCTATATTTCCTTTGGGTTAAACTAAGTACTTCAACAATTTTGGACCAATCAAAACCACTTTATTTTCTCTAAAGCTTGTTACAGTTAATAGAACTTGGCAACCTGTGACTGTGACCACCTGTTATTCTTAAAGTAGCAATGGGTGTCAATTGCACTGACCTTGAACAGAATACTCTTTGTGTCTTGAATAACAAACTATTCCATGTAAGAAGCTGTGTATTGCATGACATCATACATTGATGAAGATGAACATTTGAATGCAACAACAATAGAAACGCCATTTACAGGTTTGCATTTTTTTACTATTAAAATGTCCAGTGTTTTCCCAACTGAATATTTTTTTGTATTACCAGGAACCCAGTGGGTCCCCTACTCCAAAGAGGCCCAGGGGAAGGCCAAAGGGAAGCAAGAACAAGGCTGCCACAAAGGGCAAGGTATGGGAATACAGTAGCCATTTTCTTTCTGCAACTGTGTGAATGTAACCTGCTAGATGCTCACCTAGAGACTCAGCAGCCACCTTTCAGTTATACTCCATAAACCTGCTGGATGTTGATGGACAGATTACCTTTAGGGTCATGTGAAGCAGCAGACACCACCCTCGATGGTTTTCACTTCATATTACTTTAATTTCAGACTCATAGTCAAGTGCCAAGTGATTTTCTTATCCATTTTGTTACAGCAGGGGAAGCTAACCTCATCCTGTTCAAATGATGCCATGTTGTGATTTATACGTTGCACTGTTTTAACTACTGTTGGTGTTTTGGTCCTTTTCACCTCAAGTGTCAAAAATAGCAGGGCCCGTCTTTGCATTTTAAAGCTCTTGTTCTACTCTGCTTAAAGAGACACCCATTTCAGGGATAATTACCCCTGACTTCCTGTCCTCCAGCTTCCTTTAGCTTGCCATGCACAGTGTGTTGCAGGTGCAGAGGCCGCAAGACTGTTTCCGAGCTGACATTACAACCCCCCCCAACACACAGCCCTAGTTCTTTTCTCCCTGTCGTCACCATAGCAACAGACGAGTTCTATCACTCGCCCCAACCCCCACACTCCTCTAAGCGCTGCATGTGTGTTAGCGCGTGTGTGTGTGTGTGTCTGTGTGCATGGAAGCGATATGCATATATGCATGTGTGTTTATGTGCAAGGATGGATCTGAAGTGGGTTGGTCTCTTCTTGCCCAGTTTTACCAGCTGTCTCTGAGCCCCAGACCAGGTGGCCAGCAAACTGGAGTGCCCTGTGTGCAGTTCCTGTCGGCTTCCGAGATAATAGCCAATGAACCCGATGCCCTCAAGCCATCTGCTTCCTCATCGGAGTATTAGTGCCCTCTAGTGACAGTCGATTAGCAGGTTTCTGTGCAATGACATTATCTGGTTTTCTTCCTATGGTTTCTACAGAAGGCACCAGCAGCCTCAACTGCAGGGATGAAACGCCGGGGAAGACCTAAGAAGGAGGTATGAATTACTTACATTATTATAGCTGTTGCCTCCCTGCAAACTTCAAGAAACAGGTCACTCAGAGGTAGAATATTGGCTTGATGTTATGTTAGTTGCCTCCCACTTACTTGTGGAACAATAGAGCTATAGAGAACACGTGTGTTACGTCCTGTCATACACACCACGAATTGAGATTGGACCTTTTTGTTACACTCAACAAATTACATGTTCTGCCAGGAACCCAAAAGGGTTCTACCACTGTTTCTGAGGGCAGCCATTATATTGTGTTAATGTTTTAAAATTCCTATTGGCCTCATGTTGAAATCCCTTAGTGCTTTTCTTCCCCTGCTGGCAACTCCGATGACAATTTTGTAGTACCTGAATTCATTGCTTTACAAGGTCCCATTCTGTGTAATCGTTACTTTGCACAGGTTGTTGAAATGCTGTCTGTGAGGATACAGTCAATGCCTGCTGTCTACCCACAAGAAAATGTGCGCGTGCGTGTGTGTGTTAGGTTTAACTATACTCATGGGGACCAAATGTCCCTATGAGTATAGTAAAACCAGAAGATATTAGACTCAGGGGGACCTTTTGCCAGTCCCCATGAGGCTATAGTCAATTTCTGGCTCAGGGTTTAGGGTTAAACTTTTCTTTGTTTCTTTAAGGTCCATGCATTGTTGGTTAAGTTTAGGGTTACGGTTATGCATTACACTTAGGTAAAGATTAGGCATAAATGTTACTTTATTGCGGTTTTGGTTAGGTTACGGTAAGGGTAAGTTTTTGGGTTAAGATTAGGGCAAGGGAGCATGCGATTTAAATTTTCTGGTCCCCATGAGGTTAGCTGTACAAACGTGTGTGCGTGTGCGTGCGCCCTTTAATTACTGACCGTTTAGGTAAAACGTGATTAAAAATCACTTGACCCTAAACATCAGATTAATAATAAATACTCATCAAGAAATCATCATTTGTATTTAAAAAAAACACATGCCACAATTATTGGCACCCCTGCATTTAGTACTTTGTGCACACTCACTTTGATTGGAAGAGATTTGAGACGATTCATCCACACAGAAACTCGCAAAAGCTTGAATCTGCGGTCAGTGAAATACATTGAACCTGGTTCCAATCAAGGTTCCAATGACAAGTACTGCCCTAATAGTAGAGATGGGAATTTTCAGGCATGTTGCTTTCTTATTGCCTGATTAGGGGATGTCAACAACCTTTTGTCCCCATTCATTTGTGTGTCCTCTGGCCTTTCCCATATTAATGGATGTGTTTGGCCTGTGTATCACTAAAATGTTCAGTCAAATCAGATGAGTGAAACAGGACCTCATAGATGACCACATAAGATTTCCCAATGCCGTAGTGGAACTTGAAAATTTATCTTTTTAAAATGTTTTACATGAATTCGATTTTGGTGCCAATAATTGTGGCATGCATGTTTTAGAATACTTCTCTTGAAAAAGGAATAAAAAGTATAGCATTAAATATGACAATATCATAGAGGGCAAACGCTTGATGTGCTATGCATTTATGCAGTATCTTACTAGTGATTTATGTTGTTGGTCTCCACAAAAAATTACAGATTGACTGTGGTCTGTGTTTGATGTGTTGTCAGGAAAAGGAGGAACAGGCAGCGCAGGAATCATCTGAAGAAGAAGATGAGGAAGACCAGTAAACTTGCAAACCACGCTACCTCACTCAACATACTGACTTCCTGTCAACCACAGCTGGACTGAATCTCCAATAACGGTGCCACCCCAGTCCCTGTTCTACTGTTCACTTTTTTGCCTTCTAGCCAAAGGAGGGTCAACAACACAGTTCATCCAAACTCACTGCACTGGAAAACAAATGGATGTTTCTCAACAAGCATATATCTATCAAAGAATTATAGGTCAGGTGGCAGACAACCCTTTCTCTATGTGTATGTTGTGGTATTGCAAGTCTTTTATATTGGACAAACGTATGCTCTGATGGTGAATTTCCGGACACACATCTTGCAAAAGACAGTGTATAGGACATTCTCTTGGCTTAGCGTTACTAATTTTTCCCTTCGCACCGGTATCTTGAGCTGGTAGGACATAAAACTTTCCAGGTTTTCTATTGGATGAAAGGAGAATTTTGTCTATACTTGCTGTTTTTAAGTGTGAAGTAGTTAATCTATACTTTGCACCTTCTTACACTTGGTTGATCAAGCTGATCTTGAGGATATGCAGAATGAGGATTCAATTCATGATTATAGAAATGGTATCCATGTATAATCTCTAGCATTTTCCATTTCAGTCATTTAACAGATGTTCTTATCCAGAGCGATTTACAGTAAAAAGTGCATACATTTACATATTTTTTTACCAATACTGGTCTCCCGTGGGAATTGAAGTCACAACCCTCAACGAAAAATCGCCACGCTCTACCAACCGAACCACACGGGACCTTCGATTGTGTGGAATTGTTTCTCCCACCCAATAAGCTGACCCTAAATAGCCTCTAATGTGGCTTTTGTTTGTCTACCTATAGCCTCCATAGGGCTCCACTGGAAATGGCTTGTGTAAAACTATAGTGTACTGTTACTAAACAAAGAGCTGGTCAGAGTGAATGTTTTTTTTTTTTATCATGTTCCTCCTGGTCCTAACATGTCTTCAGATACCTGAGGAAATGTTGCTGCTTTGATGTCAACGAAAACTCATCGTAATGTGGTAATGGCTTAAGGATGAGTATGTGTTCATTGAGTGGGGCGCTGAAGTACATTCTCTCATCACTTCATGGAGCTTTTATCCCATCCACTGTTCTTTTTCATGTGCTCCTCCAGTCTACAGTATTCGTTGCAGCACATTGCAACTCAAGTCGGTTCTAGACGGTTGGTGTAACAACCTGTGGCAGGCCAAACTAAGAGCTGGATGTTGCTGTTGTGTCACTGTTGTATCCAATGGGACTGTATAATAGCTGATCATTCCATTTCACCTCTGCTTTACCAGGCTCTGTTCTGCACAGGTTGATGAATTACTGTCTGTGAGAACACAGTCAATGTCTGCTGTCTGCTCCCCCCAAAACAGTTTTTTGTTTTGTGTGTTTCTCGGTGTAAGGGATCTCTACAACACAGTCCAGTTACCAGGTGTCTCCTCAAACCTAAAAGCTGCTACAACCACAGTTATAAAAACCCTGAAAACTGCATTGGGTCTGACAAGGCCCAGAATCTCATACCTCACTGGACAACAGCTTACTTAAAACAATCCCATATTGCATTCTTCAACTGGTTTAAAATGTACAATGCAACCTCTGGCAACTGTGTGAGAAATGTTTGTATTACATAGTCTGTGTATTTTTTGTTTTGTTCTTTTTTTATCTGACTGTAATTTGGTATTTTAGCTACTAGTGAAAGTGTACTGACACACCCCTCGGCTTGTTTTAAACCGAGCTTAGAGACAGGTCACTGAAATGAGGTGTTAAGTCAGGGAGATCTGTCAGCTTTGCAAACTATGTTCGCTGACTGTAGTTGATTAGCCATTGTGTTTTATCTTTAATAAATCCTATTTCTGGTGCACTGAAATGTTTGCTTGGTTCAGATTGTCATATCGTGTGTGTTTAGTGACAAAAATGGGGGGGTGTTCTCCAGGTTGTCCGTTCTAGGCCTCGGTTCAACTTTGGAACCAGGCTGTTTTCCACTTCCGTAAATGCCTCCACGCTCCATGCAAACTACTCAAACGCAGCGGCTGGGTGAAGTTTTCATATGTCGTGTGAAGTGTATTGTGCACCATATTTGCTTTATATTGCACTTTTTACCAGGACTGTGGTGAAAAGCATTGCTCTATATAGTGAATAGATGCCCTTTAAGAATGCATTGTGTTTGTGGAACTCTGGTAAATTCTCCCATATTTATATGTACAGTGAAGCAAATACTAGATTGTCTGTTTACTCTGATGTTTGTGATTCCAGATTAGTGGTTTCATATGAAGCGACGGCATAGAATAATCTTTTAAGGTCTACGTTACCACACTTCTGGTGTATTACATTTAGTCAAAAGGACTTGTTTTTATAAACTGTTCGTTTTATTTTTTTCTTATGCCCAATTCTAATTAATGGAAAGTTATGTGTGAAATTTGAGTAATTTTTACTGTTTAGCATCGTTTTTCCATAGTCACTGCCTGGTAGGAATATAAGAAAATATAAAACTTTAGACCACATTTGATACACTATGGGCTGGTTTCACAAACACAGATTAAGCATAGTGTAGGAAAAAATCTAGTTCAGTAGAAAAGTTAATTGAGATCATTTTGTTAGTCCCAGACTAGGCATAAACCGTGTCTGTGAAACAGGCACTATAAGGGAACATAGTCCAGATACTTGACCCCTCAAAATGGGGGCCAGATATACTGTGTATTAATTTCTGAATAGGAAGATATGTATGAAAATAAGACAAAATAAAGTGATATTCTGTATTGTCGCATATCAAAATGCTAGAGTATACAGCCAGTTAAAGGATTTAGCTTCACTTTCTAAACTTACCAATGCCCTTATTTAGTCAACAAACATCCATTATTCATTATGTAATTCATGCAATGATGAATTTGGGTCATTCTTTTAAATGTATTGTCTATAAATGTACAATGTCTATATTTCTATTGTGCTCTGACAATTTGTATCCAGAAATGGTCAATAAATACAATACTTTTTAAATGGTTGAGTAATGTCCTACATCCTCCTAGTATCACTCCATTCCCTCTCTCATTTCATGACTTCATAATTATACTATTGTAAAGTCATTCCTGTGTTTTTTGATACTACTTCATTCTCGGGCTGAACAGGAGCTGCCTTCCCATAGGGGTCGGATGGTCAAGAGGCCACTGTTGACAGAGCCAACAGTTTTGGTAGGCATGTTGAGTTTGAGCATTACCACAGACAGAAGGGCAATTGCCCTTGCTGCTCCACAGGCCAGCACCATGGTCTTGTAGTGAATGCTAGTTTCAACTGGAAGCTAGTGGGGTGTGAAGATGCATTAGACAGATTTGTCTGGACATATTGCAGATTATAATTTGCTTATTGCAGCTGTCTTGTCAGTTTCCATAACTCTCATTGACAATCAGACGATTACAAAAAAAATAGATATGTACTCTTCATTTATTTATTTACATCTGGACCATCCATAACATGTCCATAAGCTCACTGTAAGATACATTTCAAATAGGTGCTTAAACTGAAACATGGCAAAAATATCCATCCAAAGTGAAAAATCTTGATACCAGTGATGTCAAAATTACACTTCAAGTTTTTTTTGTATCAGTAGTCTTTATCAAGGGTTTTGTTTAGAACACAGTACCACAATTAAAATAAAAGGAAATACCCAATATAGTTAAACATTTCCATGTGTATTTATCACACTACATATACATGCACTTCATCTCTCATATCCTGAATACATGACATTCACCAAGTCAAAGAGGAAAAGAGGGTAACCTTGAGCACATGTTAGGGATGAATCACTGTTGACTTATTTCAAAACATATGTGGCTGAGGTTTCCTGAGAACTGAATATAGTCAGGCCTATAACATCCTTTAGAGATTCTTCTGCTAGAAGAACAATCATTCTGGTGCCATGTCATCCCAACAGGACATTTTTAGGGATTTAGTCACAGTAAAACATTGGAGGAATGGGTGTTGTGGGGAGGCTGGTTGAGTGGCTACAGTCATTATGTGACATCTCTGATAAGGCTCCCTCTCCCATTTCTGATGCGTCTGATGGTAAAATGAAAGGAAACAGGAAATAATCTTACCGTCTATTGTCACCACCTTTTCATCATTACATTTTTGGGTTAGGTTTTTCAAAAGTTGTCAACCAGGATAGGTCATCGTATAGGATTAAATCAAATTAATAGGATAGCCCATTCAGGTCAATGATCAAGCTGTCATTCTACTACAACAATAAGGTACATAACTTTTGAAAACCAGTCATTGCATGAAGAGAAAGATTACTTTGCTTTGACAATGATATTTAAAGTGCCACAAACAGAACAAGTAAGACATAGACAGAAGTGTATTGATTGCACACCATCTGTGTAACATCTTCGACACTGAATAGTGAGTGACACAGTAAACACCCCCCTAAATCCAGTAGTACAACAGGAAGCATCCCAGACCAGGTCCCTCCGTGCCTTTGGTAAGAATGGCACCATGTTCATTTTGGTATCACCCACAGCATAACACTCACAAACAATTTAAAAAAATAAACAACCGGAATAAATAATCTGGATTAAACAATGTCCACCACATGTTGTGGTTTAGGGTATGGCGCACAGCATTCAGGCACACAGGAGTGGTATCAGAGTCTCACATAATAGCCAACCTTCCCAAAGATGAGCAGTAGCCGAACAAACCAATTGCCCCAAAAGAAATGATATGAGGAAATTATTGTGGTAAGGACCAAGACGAGGATGATTGAAAAGCATGACAAGCTGTTCTTGTGTGCCCGCTTTCCCTAAAGCCCCTCTGCTGAATGATTGAAATATCTGGCAACTTAAGGGTTATCTCTGCTGATCCGTAGGATGGTACAGATCAAGTTCTTGCTCCAACGTGCTCATGCATGGGCATTTTTCATCAACAGGGGGCGTTGTTGCTGGTAGGACCGTGCCCAACCCTTCACCACCTGGAGACAAATTCACACACAAGATTTCAGATGAACTCCTGGACATTCTCCTGTATACGGCATGCATTCAAGTACTACTGTTAGAAGTGAATACCACAAGAAAACAGACTTGGATATTACAGGAAATGGACATGCTGTTTGGGAGATTTGACATATTTCTAAACAAAGTCTTGATTAGACAGAAACCACTCATAGAAGTCTTATAGCAAAACATGGTTAGCCATTTCTAAGACTTGGTCAAAGACAAAATCAATTTAGGAAACACTGTAGTTGCTGTAGGAAAAAAACAGTTATTGATAGTCTAAAATAAGACATTCAAATCTTAAATGACATGACTTTGGTTGTCAAGATTCATTTTAAAAGTCAGCAAGAAACTGAATAATTCCAGGTAGAATAGTATACAAGGCCATGCACCAAACAAATATTACTTTCCTCACATATGCAGCTTCTTCCAAGAAAATACAGACATACTCTCATACAGAATTTCAAATGGTGCTTCGACATGACATTTCATTTCATATTTAATTTGAAAATCACTGAAACATAAAATGTATTATTGTAAGGTGACATTGGTTTATAGTTTGAACATTTTTGTAAGAATAAAAAAAGAAATATGCTTACATAACTATTTAGTCACCACACCTTAAAACCCTTATTCTGCTGAAAGTGACATTTCCTCCTAAGCTTCCGTTTCATTGTGGACTGAAGCAGGTTCTCTCGCAGGATTTTACACTATCCCTTCTAGCTCCAATGCCAAGTCCCTCCTGATAAGAATCCCCACATCAATATGCTGACCCACCATATTTCACTGTAGGGATAAGTCTGAAGTCATGGGCAGTCATGGGCATCATCTGATAGATCTTTTTCCACTTGCAGCTGGGTCACTCTCATGCTTTCTAACAGACACCAGACATACTTTCCGATGGTATTTAGAGGAACAGTTCATTTCTCGCCACCCTCCAATACAGGTCAGTGTTGTGCATAGCTTTGTATTTGGTTGATGGGTGCACCATTAATTCAGCCCCTGCCAACTCTTTAGCCCCATCAAAAGGATTTTATCCAGATTATGGAACAGCAACTGGTTCACAGGTGGAGGCGAATAGTAACTGTCCTCGTTAGGGCAAATTCATGTTTCAACTAGCTTTCACAGCAGAGGAGGTTGAATCCATATGCAACATTGATTTTCTTATATTTCCAACATCACCTTTCAATAACTGGTTGAGTTTCAGAAAAAAAATACTGAACAAACTTTCCGTAAACAACTCATAATTCGATAGAGAGCTGATCACGGGTCTGAATATAACTTTTGCAAGTCACTGTACACAGTCATGCAGTGAATTCAAAGTCATGCACCATATCCTGTCTTTTCTTTAGCGACGTTCAGTATTGACTGCATACATTTTCATTATATTACTTACTGGTCCTCTACTGGTATCAAAGCCACAACCCTGGTGGTTAGCACCCTGTTCAAACAAACAAGCTATACAAAAACACAGGCATAACACAGACAAAAAGCAACTGTATAACTTTCCAACATCTAGAACAGGGCTATTTTCTTCCACCCCATTTGTGACTAACCTAATTATTAGAATCAAGTGTGCAAAATTAGAGGTTGAGAGACAACCCACAGGATGGAAGAATACATTGTACTTTATTAATGATTCAACCAAAATGACAAATTATATAAGTTTTCCTAAATATCGACTTTCACCTTTGTTATCGGTGCATTTTCGCACACTCCCCGTGAAAGGATAACTGCATTGAGCCGTTTATGGTTTCTAATGAGATACATCAGAAGGGATCTTAGGCCCTTCTTCCATACAGAATCTTTACCGACCCTGCATTCTGCGCTTACTGATTCCTGTCTTGAATTCAAACCCCATATACTCAATGGGATTTCAGCTCGCAGATTGAGATGGCCACTAGAAAATATTGATTTATTGGTAAATTTTCAATACCTTTGTTGATTTGGGGTTAATGACTTGCAGTAAGATCCTGTCCACAAGTTTCAGCCTCCTGGCAGATGCAACAAGTTAGTTTTTCTTAAATATCCTAGTACTGGGTACTCTTCCTGATACAACTGACCTTTACAAGGTCCCCAGTACCAGTAGAATCCAAATAGCCCCATGACATCAACAATCCAGCATATTGCCCAGTGGCTGTATATTTATTATATAAAGATGCCAAAATAATTAAAATTTAAAAATGAAATTATAGAAATACACACTTCACAGTGACCATCTCAGGATCTGAATTTTGTGTTGAAGACAGCGTTTTTTAAATTTCATATAGCATTTTTCTACTTGCGTTCATCAAGGGTACCAATAATTTTTCTCCCCTTACAATTTAGTGAAGTCCAATTTGAGATTACAGCCTTGGCGATTTGCATCTATTCCCACAAGGTTCCAGAAAGTTGAAGATCGAGATGTGTCCTTAATTCTGCTTCTTACAGCACTGCTCTCTCAACCAGGAGCATTGCTCCATTGTTCCCTGGTTACATACAAGCCATGAGGAGTCACAAGAATGCAGAAACACAAAGCTCCGCTCATCCCACATTGTACGCTGCCCTCTGTGGAAACCCTGGACACGGCCGCGTATGCAGCAAGGATGGGATCTTCTGGTGGCAATGACACAGCTGAAGTCAGTGATTTAGACTGCTGCACCATTCAGACGCCGCGTGTGAATCCAACTCTAAACCCTACCGCAGCTGTTCAACTTACATCTGTACTTTTAACCAACCTCCATGCCATTTTGTTGAGCAAACCCACAATCCTACTGCAGCTGTTTGCCTTACAATTACCAGCGGAAATCAACCCAAATTAATGTGTGATTCCTGTTGGAAGCCAGCCACAGAACATTGAATCCCCACACCAAATGCTGCACTGAGAGTAAAAATTCAAATCTCAGTAGCGCCAATCTAAGTCATATAAACCTGAAGAGCCATCTCAGTATCAGAGGTCCAAACAACCAATTTGATTTATTTAAAACAGTAATAAAAATATATTGAAACAAATAGGTTTGAAGGTCAACCTGCTAAAAAGAACACCAGGAAATTATGCATATTGTTTTAACTAAACATACTACTGTTCAAAAGTTTGGGGTCACTTAGAAATGTCCTTTTTTAGAAAGAGAAGCACACGTTTCATCCATTAAAATAACTTCAAATTGGTCAAAAATACAGTGTAAACACAGTATATGATGTAAATGACTATTGTAGCTGGAGACAGCTGCCATTCAATGGATTTGAGCCAGTTATCTGTGAACGCCAGTTAATCTGTGAAGTTTGGTAGCAGGTACACTAACAACTGTTCCTAACAGCAACTGAGCAGGAAGCCAGAGGTCAGGGTACAACTCCGCGGACAGACGTTGAAATGAACGAAACAAACGTTCAATTGAACGATAAAAATGACCGTCTGTCGTTCACGAGTCTTTTCACTTAGACTCAGTGTATGATTTTATGTGTTTACCATTACAATAAAAAAATTAAATAATCATCTTACAAAAAATCATCTACCATATTAATTATTTTAGACCTACCATGTGTCCAATTATCTGTAACAAACGTGACTTTATTATGCTATAGTCTTGGGTTTATTTTTAAAACAGCGTATGCCGTGGTTGGGTAGGACACCACCGCCAGTCGTTCAAACGAACGAAACAACAGTTCAATTGAACGATAAAACATAAAGATGTTGATCAGAGAACTGAGCTGGAGGACCCGGTATGAAGCAAGTGGTCATGTTACAATCCGCTGTCAAACGTTCGAATGAACGATACACTTGAACGAGTCACTAGAAAAAGGACTCGTGAGTCCCGTGTTACTAAAAATAATCATTCAAAACTGACGATTCGTTCGAGAACTGCACATCGGCAATAAGCATTTAGTATATGCGTGACTAAAAACGTATTATGGCGGTGCCATGTCAATGTAAAAAAAATATTTGGAAAAAATGTTTAGCTAGTGAGTAGGAAAGAAAAGGTAATCACCAAACTCTGTCACTGCCTGCTCTCTGAAAATGAGCATAAAGTTAAAGTTGATTTATCTTTCACTGTCATTGGTAAGATTGTCTTCCAGAGTAGCTCTGCACAGGGTCAGCGTGATTCGCCATCTCTCGTTGGAAATGAGAGTGTGCATCTACAGCTCCAGAGAGCGGACAGTGTGCACGTATTATTCAAACAACGTAAGAGAGGAAAGTAACCAGTTACCCTTTAAGAACATTTTGTGCAACGAGCCTCTTTCCCATCCCACATTAATCTCGGCCTATGCTGACCTCCAGGCTCTTGACTTCGTGGCTCTTAAAAAAAAATACCATGGATTTCCCAAGAAAATGATGCTGATCTCTTCACATCACTGTGTTTAACCATAGTCCAAGAGTGTCTGGTTGCAGCGATGCCGTCATAGGACTCCTTGCTTCTTCAAATCGGAGATCCTCTCTTCCCCCTTGCTCACCTACCAATTTCCTCTTTTGAATTTGGTGCTGTCAGTGAGACCTTTCCATTCAAGCTTACAATCGCTGTCAACAATCTTCCACCAAGTTCTCTTGCACTGCAAAGAAATGACTGGCAAAAAACAAAAGGGGCAAAAAAACTACATTTGAGATATTTGCTTGAAATTAGTGAAATAATCTGCCAAGGGAGCAAGACAAATTACACTAGGTAAAACATCTTGAAACACAAATCTAGGCATCTGAAAATGACAGGTATCTTGAAAGTAGTTGAAAAGTCAAAAGAACTTGCTTCACCTAAAACATAACTCAAGACAAAATCCATATACTAAACAAAATGTAAGGCATATTTCCTTAAACCAAGAGTTATTAATCATCTCTTTTTTTTCCCCCTTATCAAATCCTACTGACAAAGTAGGCAATGCACTAGATCTAATCTTTACTAGATGCTGTCTGTCAACTAATCTCGTGGCTACACCTCTCCAGTCGTATGACCCCTCTCTCTCGCTCTCAACCCCCTCCAACGTCTTACGCTGCTGCAACACTCGTTCATTCTCCTTAACGGCTAACTCCTCAATCCTATCATCTCTAAAATCTCCTAAATCCCTCCCCTTCTACCCCGAGTTTGTCTCTTTCACCACACTATCCATGCTATGCAAGTCCTACCCCTCTTACTGTCCCCTTTCCTCCTGGCCAGCATATCCAGCTCTGCAGCTCCGTGGATGAGTGACTCACTGCAAACACACAGGAGGGGGCCTTCAAGGCAGCTGAGTGAAAATGGTGGAAAACAAATGACCTAGCATCCTTCCAATCCCTACTTCCTAGCTTCTATTCATCCCAATCTGTTGCTAATGCCACCTTATATCACGTGAAATGCTAGGCTTTTTCCTGTAAGCCATATCACTCCTCAACCCTCCATCTCCTTTCACGCCACCATCCCTCTTAAAAAAAGGTTGATGATATCCGTAACTTATTCGCACAGCCCTGCCGTTCCACTAGTCGCTCACATGCCAAACTTGGCCACACATTAACCACATTTGAACACTCTTACCACATGACATCATGCATTTAGTGATGGCTGGCCATCCAACACCATGCCCTCTTGACCCTATCCCCTCCTACTGGCCATCTCACACCTCCCACACCTCATCAACTGTTCGCTGAGCAAAGGATAGGTTAAAAAAAAGATTTGCCAATGAACTGGTACACCTGGTACAATGAACTGGACAATCTGAAATCAATTCTTAAATTCCCCCCCCCAAAAAAAATTCATGAATGTGCATTTTCTCATTGGAAGTGTTAAATGAGTGGGAGGTTGGAGATAAAGAACCAGACAACGCTGCTGAGATACGTGTGATACGTGTGGTGGCATTTATGGCTGTTTTACTTAAAACTTTGCAGTATTTCTTCATGGTAGCACTACAGCCAGCCATCTACAAGAGAAGCAGAAATTGTTGGACCTGCCTTTACATATACTGCTGACTGACATGGTGACCTGGTGTAATAGTGTGCTGGAGATAATATAAATGTTCCTGGAGCAGCAGCCAGCAATCTTGTCAGCTCTGCTGTAACTAATGATGTGCAGTTAGCAAACAGTTTGTTCTTTTCAAAATCACATTGAGTGTCAAAAGTCCCTTTTGGTGACTTGTTCAACTGTATCGTTCAGTTGAACAATTCATAACGATTTCAACTACATCATTGGCTTCATATGTAGTTCTCCAATTAAATGCTCCAACCAATGACTGTTCACATTCACAGAGAAAAAATATGAATTTGAAGGATAGTTTTGTTCATTTGAATGGCTGGCCACAGTTTTACACTATCGTCAGTGTGTTCATCTGCAATATAAATTATTTGTAAATGCATTTAACTGTAACAACTTGCACCATTTTACAAGACAAGTCATAGGCTTAGCTACTTCAACTTTTTATTTACAATTGTTAAATAAAATTTAATAAATTCACTTTTGAACCTTGTGAATCAAAATGGGTAGATCCGTCCCAACCCAGTGTCTCGGTGGAGGGCCACTCCACCGAGACGTCACTCCTTTGCACCTCCAAAGTGAACTCTGTTCTTATCCTCCTTGATCTAGCCGTTGCCTTCAACACTGAACCAAAGCATCCTACTTTTCACCCTCTCAGATTTCAGAAACTGCAAGTTCTGCTCATTCTTAGATGACTTCCTTCCAGGCAGACCACGCCTACCAGATGACATCGAGAGGACCGGTGTCCGCCACACAGCCTCTTGCTACTGATTCTCCCCAAGGCTAGGATCTTGGCCCTCTCCTCTTTTCTTCATACATGTCCTCACATGGTCTTTCCTATCACTGCTTTGCAGATTACACTCAGTTTAAAAAAAAAAAGAAAATTCTCCCCTTCTGACAACAACATCTTTGCATGCCTGGCTGACATCTTGGATGTTGGCCCAGCACCTCAAGCTTAACCTTGACAAGACTGAGCTCCTCTGCGGAAAGGCAATTCCCATGATGGTTGACAACTGCACAGTATCCTCCTCCTAGAGTGCAGAGGATTTTGGTATGACACTCAGCAACACACTGTCATTCTCGGCTAACATCAAGACAGTGACTCGCTCCTGATGCTTCATGCTCTACAACATTCATAGGGCACAACCGTGCTTCACTCAGGAAATAGCAGAGCTACTTGTCTAGGGACTTACCATCTCACATCTGGATAACTGGAACTCATGCTTGGTCAGACTCCCGGCATGAGCAACCAAACCCTTCATACTCATTAAGAAAGCAGTGGCCCGACTGGTGTTCAACCTCCACCAAGTTCTTTCTAAGTTCACACAACAGCTCTACCCAGGCTTTTTGTTGAGCCAGGTCTGGGCTCTTGGCATTCCAGCCCTTACAGGGCAGTTCCCGATATACAGTCAAACGATTGTCCTGACACCTCAATGGGAGAACCAGCATCCCTTGGGGTCAAAGATATTTTGAAGCTGGGTCAAGACTAACATCTAAAAACGCACATTTCCACAGAGTACTTAAAATAGTTCCACTACCACCACCTGTCTTTCGTCTTTTGTTGACTTTTGTTTTACATTTAGCTTTATAATTTGTATGGTCTTCTTTCTAGCACTTACCTTTGCCCTCCTCTATTTGCCTTACTTACACATTAAATATTGCAATTTGTACTGCATTTGCCTTCTTTGCACATCTATACATTCCACTTGTAATATACATACTTCTGCCTTCTAATTGCACATCTGGTTAAATGCTACCTGCATTTCGTTGTACTGTACTAGTACTGTTCAATGACAAAGTTAAATCTAGGCTGCCGATAACTAATTGAATGATCTGAATGTACTTGCTACTAAACTGCGTAGTTGTTTCACTTCGCTTATTTAAAATGTATGCACTTTGAGTTGCTCTGGATAAAAGATTAATACATGACTAAAATGGAAAAAAAAATATTCACACATTAGTTCCTGGAAGTTAAAAAGGCATTTCAGCTCTGAATGTTTGAGTAATACTCTATCACCTTAGTACAACTCATCAGGGACACAACTTATAGGAAAACCATTTGGATTTGGCTTTTGCATCCGAATTTGTGCATATGTCCTGAAAGAAATAAAATTGTAAATACTAGTGTTAGGTTTTCATAAGACAGAGGCAGGTTTTCATTTCATGTTATGGATATGCTTCCCACAGCAGGGACCAGGGAGATTTTAGGATCCAAAGCAATATGAAAAACAGCAATGCCCAGGTAAAATGTTAAATGAAAAACATCCTCAGGTATATACAAAACCTACAGTAACACAGGGATAGCATTAAGGCCTTTTCAGGTTAATACTATTTATTGGGACAACCTTTCAATTTATATTGAAATGTTTGGCAATAGGCTCAACACATGGGCCCACAACACTCTGACCAAAATGTGATCTCCAGAGATAATTATCCACATTTTAGCAGTCTTGACTGCCCAGAGCCCCCAAATATCTTAGCAAGAATGCTTTGATGCAGAAGTCATAACATACCATTTTACAACTAGCTAACTTGTTTGTGCACCAATAGGCATATTTTCATGGGACCTAAAGCAATGTGTCCCAATATTAGCTAGCTAACACATTTTTATACAACTTCTTAATCAAACTGCACTCAGTTTAGGAGCTAAAAACCTACTATGGTCACTTGGCAAAGTTGAGTTTCTTGTGGAATTGCATTCATAAAACCTTATAAAAAGGCAGCACTGATTATCCTACAATACTACTTTCTTGCCTGATCTTTTTTAACAACCAATCAAAAAAATAAACCAAACATATGCTCCATACTAAACTAAATTAAAAAATGCTGAAGAGACATCACCATATGGTGTTAGAACTGCCACATAGGAAAGGATTTCAGACAATAATTCAGTTTGTCAATTGATTAATTGAAGAAAATGACACAGCTGACATCATACCTTCGTATCCTCTTCCTTCCACAGCATTTCCTGTTCAACTTCATGTAATTCTTCGGAGGGGTCATAGGTATAGACAGGGAGCAACTGGTGCCGGAGCCTGTCAATTCTGCAACACACAATAGGAATGGAATATCACAGTGACATCTGGACCCAATGGTGAAGAACACAAGGAAACTACATTGCAGGATTTCTGTGTAGTGTTCAAAACGAGTTGGCCAACTTAATAAGTAACCAAACACCTGCTGAGGGTAACAACACAATAAAGTAAGGAATAAAAGGACATTACCTTCTCTTCTTTCGCATATACATAACCTGCAATAAAAGATAACTAGCTTAGCTGGTTGCATGTTCCACTTACAAGCTACCGAACTGTACATCAGTGGCTCGTAAAAGTAGAATTATAAGCTGTATCACTGACTTTGGACCAACACATTGTTATGTCTCCGTTTAGCCACTCACCACAGCTGCTGCAATCCCAATGAACGTGATGAGAAAGAACGGTACCAACACGGAGCTGACAGCCACATCTCCGTCTATGGTGGCGGGAGGCTGAGTGGTGCTGTTCATCGCATATGTTTGGGCGGAGGGCAGGACAGGCACTACTAGGCTGTCCCGAACAGGCCTCACAGGCAGGAAATCCCCAGATCGAAGGGATAACTGGGCAGCAGTGGTCCTCTCCTCAACAAGTTTACACCCACTTGTTTTTGCCTCATCGTTGTCGTTCATGTGACTTCCACATGGTCTCCCCCCTTTCCCTAATCAAGAGTGAAATCTGCCTGAGGGAAGCAAAAGACAAAACACATACATGGTGCTTAGGCATATGAAAAGGGCAAATATCCTCATCCAGATATAAAATACAATCTGAAGCAAGTGTCACTGCCAACACCAATTTTGACAAGCTATTACGGATACAGAGCTAGTGTTGATGTACTGGAGTCCTCAAATTTAATTTTGAGATTTGTATATGATCTACTCTGCAAACTTTCAGTCGTGTTCCACAAATATTTAAATATTATTACTAACATGGGTGGCTCGGTAAAATGCGGTGTAGTGGTGGTACAGTATTGTAAAGTAGCAAATACTCTCAATTTGTAGGTAAAGCAATCACAAATATTCAATGAAGCGCACTGAATCAAGTGAACATGCAAATAAACTAATGTTGCTGGCAACCACCAAGATGACAAAAACTGACAATTCCGTAAAAGTGTTGTACAATGGTTTTGAAAATACAGTACTACTCACACCCAGCTAATGCTAGACCGACGTTAGCTAGCCTATGCATCGTGCCTGTATAGCATACTGAAACAAGTTACCTACAAACGCAAACTGTCACAGACCGGCAACAACATTACTGCATTGAATTAAGCTATTTTAAATAGTCTTATCACAAGAGCCTTTAGGTTTATAATAACCATATCGCTCGCTCTTCATTATTTATCAAAATGTGTCATTACCTTAATCAGCAACGTGGTTGAAAAGATCACACACTATATATCTATCCTCTATCACTGTACCGTTAGCTAAATCGATCTAACCAGGAAGAAAACAAGATTGACTTTAATTGACAAGCAAGCGCAAAGGAAAAAAATAATACAAGTGACCCAGGGTCATGAAAACGCTTCGGCGTACGTAATGACGCGATGTTACGTGAGTCAATCTGAGAAAATAATACCCTTCCTTCCATCTTTTACTGGCTTTTCTTTATATTACAAAACCTTTTTAATACGACTACTGTCTCAGTTTGAGCACAGTTTAATAAAATATTTCCTCTTTTCCTCGTTGTTTATATGATAATGAGAACAGTGAAACAGTACATTGTAATAACCCGTTAAACCCATCACGGAACAGCTTTATATCTATGGTTAAACACGCCAATAAGAACGTTATCAACGAAGTGCCCTGTGCTATATAGATAATTTTTGTCCGATACCTTGCCTGGACACAAATTGTTAAGTAGACAGCTTCTAAACCAGAGCTGCCCAACCCTATTCCTGGAGATTTTCTTTCCAAACCTAATTTAACACACCTGATTGGAATAATTAGCTGGAGATCAATCTAAATCAGGATACTGGCAACTAAAGTTGAGGAAAAGTAGCAAGGGGCAAGTGTTTTTGGGACTGTCACATGACTTTTCGAAAGCTAAAAAGTAACACTAATAAATAATTTGTTTTTGAGAATTAGCTTTTGAGGCAAGCCAAGACAAAAATAACTATAGTTTGCTTGGGAACACACTTGCATTGTTCACTGGAGAGGCAACAGCAATACAACCCCCACAAATTGAATGGTTTTGCAGGTGGTGGCCCCAGACAACTGCTCCCTCCTCATCCTACCTGTCTAATACTTCTGAAGTTCTGCATTTTGCTAGTCTCCTTGTCACACTGGTAGCATTAAGTGGTACCTGCGGCCCATTCAGGTTGCACAAGTAGTCTACAGGTAGTCCTGCTTCTTCAGGATAGCCATACGTGCCATCGCAATAAGGTTTGCTGTGTCACCCAGTACAGTCTCAAGAGCATGGAGGAGATACCAGGAAATTGCCTGTTACACAAGGAGAGCTGGACAGGGCCGTAGAAGGGCATCAACCCAGCAGCAGGACTGGTATCTTCTTTGTGTGAGGAGGAACAGGGGGAGCACTGCCAGAGCCCTCCAGCGGGCAACTGGTGTGCCTGATTCTGACCAAACTGTCGGAAACAGACTCCATGAGGGCCCAACGTCGTAGAACGTTATGCAACATGAACCAGCATGACCAGTTTGGTAGTGGGTTAATGATGGTCTGGGGAGACATTTCCTTGGAGGGTCACACAGATCTCCACGTGCTAGCCAACTTCCCTGACTGCTGTTAGGTACTGGGATGAAATCCTCAGACCCATCGTCAGAACTTACGCTGGTGCAGTGGGACCTGGGTTCCTCTTGGTGCAGGATAATGCCCAGCCTCATGTGGCCAGAATGTGTAGGCAGTTCCGGGATAATGAAAGCATTGATGCCATTGATTGGCCCTCACATTCCCAGACCTGAATTCAATTGAGAAATTCTGGGTTCGGTGCATCCGACACTGCCAAGTAGTGCCACACTGTCCAGGAGCTTACCGATGCCTTGATTCAGGTCGGAGAGGAGATCCCCCAGGACACCATCTGCAGGGAGTGCATATAGGCACATGGGGGTCATACACACTACTGAGTCACATTATGAGTTGCCGTGATGAAAATCACACAAGTTGGAACAGCCAGTGATTTCTATTGTTTATTTTGATTTTCGGTAGGAGTTTGATTCCAGCCCTCGGTTGGTGGTCACCCATGCCAAGTGCAGTTATGCACCACCATACCACCATGGATGCTAACTTTTGAACTGTACGCTGATAAGAACACATTGCCCTCTCCTCTTTAGTCTGGAGGACGCGGCATCCATGATTCCCAAAAAGAATTGCAAATTTTGATTCGCCAGAACACAGGACAGTTTTTCACTTTACCTCATTCCATCTTATAAGAGACCGGGCCCGAAGAATGTGGCAGTGTATATGGATTTTTTTTAAATATATGGTTTGCTCTTTGCATGGTAGAGTTTTAACTGGCATTCGTGGATTCCTCAAAAACTGTTTTCAAAGACAACGATTTTTGGAAGTGTTCCTAAACCCATGCAGTGATGTCCACTACAGAATCGTGTCTGTTTTTAATGCAGTGCTGCCCGAGGGCCTGAATAACCTGGCCATCCAATATTGGTTTTCAGGCTCCAATATTGGTTTTCAGGCCTTGTCCATTACATACAGAGATTTTCTGGATTCCCCTAATCTTTTAAGGGTATTATGTACTGTAGATCATGAGATCACCAAACTCTGCAGTTTTAAGCTGAAAAACTTTATTTGTAAATTGTTGCTCTATTTGCCTGCACAGTCTTTCACAGAGTGTTGAACACCTGCCGATCTTCTGAAAGAATCATCCTTGCTGGAATGTTCTTTTTATACCCAATCATGTCACTGACCTGTTGCCAATTAACCTCGTTGTAAAATGTTCCACCAGGTTTTTCAGTCTTTTGTTGCCCCTGTCCCAGCTTTTTAAAAATGTTTTGCCGGCATCAAAATCAAAGTGGACATATATTCTCTCAAGAAACAGTTACATTTCTCAGTTTCAACATTCGATATGTTGTCTTTGTATTATTTTCTATTCAATATACAGTTTAAATAACTTGCACATCATTGCATTCTTTTCTTTACATTTTAAACAGCATCCCATTTTTTGGGGAAACAGGGTTGTAGATAGTACGTGTTCACACTGAAATTGTTCGGGAATTTTGTCTTGTAGAAGGATTACTTGATATCTCGGAAGCTACTGTGTGAAAATTTATATTTTCAAAAATGAACATCATGAAAAATTACTATGGACACTAACCTCATGAAATGTATTCTTAATTTCAATGAAACTCCTAGTGTGTGAATAGGTCCAAAGATAGTGAACGTTTGGATTCCTTACCAGTTGGCACCTAAATTTAAGATAAAGAAGGAAATTAAGCAAGGGAGCCCAATTTCTTATTTTGTATTCCTCGTGGCTGCAGAAATTATGTCTATTTTTAAATGAAACTCTCTAATACGTACAAACGTCGTTGTGTTCCAAAAGATTGATACTAATTTTCGTGGATAAAAAGTTACCCAAGTACTCCCAAAATGTTGAAACGTCTTCTATTATATAAATAGAAATTGTGGATTATACTGCCCTCTTCGGTCACAATTTTAGCACAGTGGGTTAGAGTGGAAAAATAAACATATTTTGCCATTATTTTTTTTCAAGGATTGTTTAGTCATATTGTATAAACAGTTTCCTTTCAGTTATGACAACCTTTTC
>JACXGJ010000245.1:0-27842 GCA_016801105.1 Esox niger | reverse complement strand
AGCTAATACTTACAGCAACTTTGCAATTGGAGGATCGTTTTCAGGGGTATCCAATCAGGATCAAATTGTCTGATCTCCACAAGCCCATTAATGAATGAACGGTGGATATCTATCACCCGCCGAAACCGGGAAGGATGACTAAGTAAGCACGCGTATTGTTTGGATGAGTTGGCAATTGCAGCTTAGATAAATGAAAGCAAAATCGACGACTTCGGTGAAAAAGAAGATTTACTGGCTTCTCGTTGATAAAGAAAATACATAAAAAATTAACTATTTTAGTGTGCCAAAATACATTTGGTACCGTGATTACTTTAATATTGTTTTTCACAATTAAACTTTTGAACTGTCTGAAAATCCAATATCTCCTTCCTAATGATAAAACATAGACTAGCTATTCCTGTTATATGCCAAAAGTATAATTACATTTTTTTTAAACAAATCTTATATATATACTCGATGCGATTCTTATTTAGCGTTGAACGTTCTTGTCAGTTAAGCCCGCCATCCGCTTTATTAACCGGTGCTCTCGTAAAAATCCATGCAACATCAGCCAGGCTGTTCGGGGAGTTTAATAGAACTACCCCAAAGGTAAAAATGTAAACTAAAGACAAGCCAGACACTTCAATATGCATGACACGACAGGGAGTACAGGGAATGGGATGAAAGACATAATCAGGAAAGGAAAAACCAAACTAACATGCATTTACTTGCATTACTAAAGTATACTTAATTTGTTCATTTAATTGTTACAACGAAAATGTGACCTTCCTCTCAAATTGAGAGGTTAGGTGATTCGGTGCCACATCGGGGCGGTGGATATTTGTTCTTGCTCAAAGTGTTGCATAATGAAATGAAAAAAGTAATGGCCATTTTTGTACATGAGGCTTTTTAATCAATATTCTTTGCACGTGACATCCTAGAAACTTTGAAGAAAAACTATTTCGATCGCTTTGGTCTCGGTCTCCAAAACATTGTTTGAGGCATAGCATCTGACTCTGCATTAAATAAGCCTACCTGATGTTGACGTCAACACCTTATTGAATAAATCAATAAAGTATTATAAATACGATTTACAGGAAATTCACTAATCTGAGAGAAATAGGCGGGAGATTAAAAGCACACGGTTCCGCTCTGTGGACAACGAATCCCATTGTTACGGCGAAGAAACAAGCCTCTCTCCCTCATATTCAGTATCTCCGATAGTGCGTAATTTACGCAGTTTTTCTAATGGCGCCAGGGAAAGAGATGCGCCCCAGTCGTGAAACATGAAGCGGATAAGTCAAATATAGATATTTCAAGCCGTGTACAGGGTTTCCCCTCAGTGAGTGCTGACCGAAATCTGTTGATTAGTTTTCATCTTGTAAAAATTTGGAGAACCCGAAATGATGAAGATAAAATCGAATCAAACGCGGACTTATGACGGAGATGGCTACAAGAAGCGTGCCGCTTGTCTTTGCTTCAGGAATGAGAGTGAGGAGGAGGTAAGTCCGAGATGGAACGGGCCTTGTGATGAAACAGGTTGCCAATAGTTAGGCCGGGGGTAACAATTATTATGAAAGAGAAACCGATTTATCAGCGAAAGGAAAAGTGGCGAGGAGGCGTAGGCTACATTGCGTTGACACCAAAATCACCGGTGGTTTCCATGTTTTTGTGAGGGTAAACAAACGTACAGATTTCAACCTAACAATGACTAGACGTGGGGTAAACATGATGTAAGAACATACATCCCTGCCTCACACTTCATGCATCGAAATGAATCTTGGTGTGTCACTAGTTTGAATACAAGATGCTTTTAGAACTGGTATACCAGTAGTAGGCGCTATTTCGTCTGGTCTAAATATCAAAACCGACATCACCCTGTTAAATGGTGTCCTGATTCTTTGGGGTCAATAAACATCCCATTGGACTTTTTATAAGAGTAGGGGTGTTAACGCCTGTGTCATGGCTTAATTCCCAACCTGGCAACGTTTCCAGTCAGTGTAAGCTTATTATACAATGTAAGGTTTGGGCCATTGCGACACATTCTGCAATGTGTGCAAATCAGTGGTCCCAAAAGGTTTTAAGCCATGAGGCAAATACAACCCATGACATTGCCTCATGCAAATGGAACTTCTGAAACTGAGATCCAAAAGTATTTGGACAGTGACTCATGTTGCTGTTTTTTGGCTCTGCATTTCTGTACTTCGGATTTGAAATTATAATTTAAAGTACTTGCTATAAGCTTAAATGTATTTTATTGTCGCTTACGTCAGTTATTACTAGGCATTTAATACTAGGCGATGTTGATCTGGTGCCACTGTCAGTTTGATGAAGTTATGTGGACATGTCTGTTCAACAAATTGATGATGTGTCAATGTTGCAAACATTTTGATTGGTTTTCATATACACAGTATTTGCTTGCACAACCCTCACTACTCTTTCTTATTAAATTGCTTCTGGTTTGGAGTTGTCCATGCTGTTGTTCAGTATATCACAAGCTATCACTAGCTGTGCATGTCAAATTATATTTAAGATGTCCAGTGGATTGCAAGTTCACCGCTAGGAATGATTCACATTATGCTGGATTAGAAGTGTTTTGGGATTGTTATGAAACCGATCAGATTTGTAACTTGGTCACTCAAAAATTCACTGAATTTTCTTGATAAGCAACTCAACTCTTATCCTACTGTCTTTTGTAAAGCAGACTGAAGCAGTTTTTTGTCTAGGGCTGCACATATGCTTTGATGCATCCATTTTCATTTCCAGTCTTACAAATGTCAAGCATACCCATACCATGATGCAGCCACCAACCGTTTGAAAATAAGGATGCAATTGCTTAGTAACTCTTCAGTTTATTCTGTACTTCAAATGCATTCCTTGACAGTCGGATAGATGTATGAATGGAGGACAGAGGTAGGACTTGTCATTTAGAAATACATTTACAGATAATGTTAAGAGAGCATGTTAAAAAATTAAGTGTTTTTGTTTAATCGATTTTTGTATATACTTGGACACAGATATTTTACTTAAATTCCACCTAAATTCATTGAGGCAATCCAATGAATAAATCACAGAAACATTTTACTTTGAAACGATTCATGCAATAAAAATAATATGGAAAATTTTGAAAAATGTATAGTAATAGAATTGACCTTCAGCCAATCAAATCCACAAGCCACATGAAGTAGGAGCGAAGTGCCACATTTCACTAAAACAATGCTGTCCACTAGCACTACCACTAATCTATGCTATGCTATCTAGCCGGCTAATATGTTTGTATACAAATCGTGTTTGTGATGAATGTGCAACCCCTGGCTGCTATTTCCAGGCACATTGAATTATGACCAGCAGAGAGAAAAGTAATTTTATCTTTTGATCCTCACTACCTAAGGAATGCTTAAGGCATTACAGTGACATAATCTCATGAATGTAGAGGCAAATTCTTTTCATTCATTTTAAATCCTACAGGTGCTGCTGGTGAGTAGTAGCCGTGATCCAGACAAGTGGATCGTTCCTGGCGGAGGGATGGAACCGGAGGAAGAGCCCAATGCTGCTGCAGTACGAGAGGTTTGTGAAGAGGTAGGCTGAATTCATGTTTCTTTTTCATGTCCCAAATAATTATTTGGTTTCTAAAAAGGTTACGCACCTGTGATCAATGTTGATCTTCTGTCATCGTAATGCAAATGTTCTCACAAAGTTTTTTGTTTTTGATGTACCAGGTTTATTTGGGCTTGTGAACAGCTATGCATTCTTTGAACCTAGATGCTCCTCAGTGGATGCTATGGGCTAAGTGGTTATGGACGAGTGTGTTCATTGAGAATGTATAGTATGTTTGTACATGGAGTGAACTGAAGAAATTACCACGATAACACCATGTTAGTAGGAGCTCATCTTCTCCATCACTGTCTCTGTGACTATGTCTTCCCCATTTCTTTAGTCTTCTGAAACCTGTCAGTTCATTTTCACTGACCATTTTCTCCTTCCAGGCTGGTGTCAAGGGGACATTAGGGAGGCTACTAGGAATTTTCGAAGTAAGTTGTTTTGTGTTGCTCATCGTTTAACTCAGGGTATGACGAACTGCTCGATTATTTCAACCGTCAACAATGAGGGCCCATACTTCTGAACATTAGCAAAAGAGTCAGATTAGGAAAGCCAATTTATACTATAATCTGCATGTTATGCAATGCTACGTTGTAGCGGCTCCCATCAACCTTGAATGATGAGTATCAATATCAGGCAATAGGTAAGGTAAGGCATTATCACTTTTTTTTGTTTTTAAACTGTGTCACAATGGTGTCTACATCATGGTATGGCTTTACTTGATAGATGCATTAAAAAAATATATCTGAAAAACTAAGTGTATACGGTACAAAAACACCCACCTGCCACATTTAAAACCGTAGCTTTCCTAGCACCTAGGGCCATGCCCTTCTTTGTCCAGAGTGGAACATGCATTCAGCCACCTGGTTACACCTGTATTATATACTCTGGGGGAACCTACACGAACTAACCACTAGGAACCACTTTTTCATTTTACTTTATACAAGAAACTGGGAGAGGAATTCACCTGTTTATAGAACATGTTCTGGACAAATCTAAAGCAGTGTTGCATACTAAGAATAATGCAAAGATTCCTGATTAGCCTAGTTACAGCTTTGACTTTCAATAGTATTGTAAATTGCCCACTCCGTGAACCCCTACATCTTGACAGAGCCTAGAAAATGTCTGAAAGAAAAAAGGGAAAATATTGCACAATCCAAGTGTGCTATTCTTTTAAGTACTGTCTAATGAAGATTCATTTGCTGCCAAAAGTGTTGAGCCCTTGTGTTTTTTTTCTTTATTTTTTTCTTTCTCAGAACACAGACAGAAAGCACAGAACATATGTCTATGTCCTCATCGTTACAGAGATATTAGAAGACTGGGAAGACTCTGTGAATATCGGTATGTTAAATATTGGTACGTTGATTCTAGTTGGGGATGTTTCAGAGATATGGATGCCGTTCCTACTGCTACAATTATTTTTTATTCTTCATACGATAGTGTGGAGTAGTTATAACAATTCTATCTATTTTTCCTGTCCTTTTCTTGACTTTGTTTTTTTATCCATTTTGGCAGGGAGAAAAAGGGAATGGTTTAAGACTGATGATGCCAGCAGAGTTTTGCAGTTCCACAAGCCTGTGCAGGCCTCGTACTTTGGGCAGCTACAACAGGGTTTAATGAGCAGCAACGGGGTACCCCTGGTGCCCAGAATAGAGGAAGGAGAGCACTCGACTACCTACAATATCATCAAGAGCTCCAAAATGACTATAAGATAGCTTGGAGTCTCCTGGAGACTCCTCAACGTCTTTTATGTGCTTATTTTTCTTACTTGATTCTACCAGTACTACTACTACTGCAACTTTTTTTTTTATACCTTTGACATATTAACCGAAATATTTGCCTTGCCAAACCCTCTTGTGCCACATTTGAGGTACAGACATGACAAGTGTTGCGTAAAGAAGATATAAAACTTTAACTTTGAATGTTTTTTGTTGCTTTTTATGAATAATTGCATGAGATATTCCAAAACTCTTGGAACGGTCCTGCTTGGTCCCTCGTTCATCTCGGTTATAAATGTGAGATTTGTTGTTGAATGCGATATTCTGTTTGGGTGATGTACAGTAATGGTGTTGAATATGTTTTCAGAAGACTAAGGTTTCTGTCATGTTTTGCTGACACTTGAGGTTGACACGCCCTTTTTTGTGGCAATCATAAGAATTGCATAACTTCTCACCTGTGTCACATGTATCGTGACATGATCAGTATAATACATTCTCATAACTGTTTCAAGTTAGACAATATGACTGTTTCCAGTATTTCAGATGACATTCTCTGTTTTCTTATATATATATATATATATTCCATCGTCCCTTAGCAATGCATCCCTTTGTGTTATTGTTCATTAGGCCTGTGGGAAAATTGCCTATTTTGCAAGTTTTATAAAGTTACATGGGTACGTCTTATATGATGTAGTCTGTTGGAATGGGATTATTTGGTACAAAAGCATCTTTTACATTGAGCTATCTCAAGCTTTGGTAGAATCTTTGGTAAGGGGTACATTTAACCAGAACATTGTAATGCAAGTCCAACCTGCTTTTTAATGTGTTCTTGTTTGCCTTCCATGAAGATCAATTGATTGGTTGTTTAAATCAAGGACCAGAAAGACAGATTTGTGCATGTTTTTGAACTTCAGGGGAATGCAACAAGAACTCAGAATGGACTTGGTTTTGGTCTTAGAGATGTGCTCTTGAAGTGATTTGAATCAATCTTGAATGAATCAATGAATGAATCAATCAAGAGTTTGGGAGTACTGTGAGGTATTTGTGCACTTTGAAATGTATTTCTGCTCAAGGAATATTATACCGCTGTTGCATAACAGAATCAAGACCCCGCTTATATAAACGTCTTCATGGTTTCCACTTGTAGATAATCATGTCCATTTACTCTGTTAATATTATTTATTTTGTAATGGTATAATGATGATTTATTTCAGATGAGTTTCAGTCTGCACTCTCTTGTTTGTCACAACCAGGAAATAGGACACTTCGACATGCTAACTGGTTAAAGTTATGACCAATTAGCAAGTAGGATATACCTGCCTTTACATACTGTGACCAGTACATGAATGCGTCATTGCTGTGTGTATCGAGTGACTGTGTGTGATGTGGGAAAATTCATCACGTTTGTTGCACAACCGATGCAACGCCAAGATAAATCACCTGCATGTCCGGGTGAGGACACGTTTACACCTGTGAGTGAATCAATTCTGAATTGTATTTCTAACGTGTTTACACTGTTGTTTTGCATAATCCCTCATATGAACACTGGACTTCTTGTTTTATGTAGATTGATTTTGTTTATTGCAAAGATTTTAAATAGGTCTTAATTTATTGTATACTTTTGTGTGTTAATCATTGGTTATTCAAATTAGTAATTTTAAAACTAGCAAACTGTATTAATCAGCTGCATGGAGGATAGTGATGAAAGTCTCAACTGTAGCGATTCTGATCCCATTGGGACATTTGAACAGGAATAACTGTGATTGACAGGTATGTTAATTACATTTCAGTCAGTTAGCAGATGCTCCTATGAGTGAATTACCGTAGTGATTGCATATATTAATCAGCTAACTCACAGTTTGGCACTGTTCATTGCTGCCACAGAAATGTATACATTTTCTTTGCACGGTTTATAGAATAGACTTCTTGCAGTTCCTTGCTGGTGTGATGTTGCAATTTTCATTCAACAAAAAGGCATCTGTGAGAACCCTGCTATAGCTAAAAACGTGTTGGCTATGGTGTGAGCCAATTAGAATAATTATGTTTTATATAAATGTCAGGCCCCCCATCCCTCCCAACAACAAACAATATTCTTGTTGTGCAGGGTGTGAGAAGCAGACTGGCTCTGACAGAAGAGCTTGCTCCACTGAGCATCAATTTAGACAAGTATGTGGGTTGGCAACGAAAAACAAGGATATTCTATTCTTGCTGACCTGGATTGGGCCAAATCTACACTTTGCCCCATCTGATCTGGCACAATAAGCTGTTTGGTTTATTGTTTCTCTGACCATTCATCATTAAAATGTCTCCTCTGTCAATGTTTTAAAGTTTTAACCAACAGCCTCCTAACCTTGAAATGGCCCTGTGTGACAGGGGTCTCCGTTTGCCTGGTTGACTTTGATGGATACATTGCATTTTCTTTTAAGATGGTTATGCATTGTTTATGTACTAGTCGCTGCCAGTCATCCAGTGAGTTTTTATTTTTACACTGACTGAACCTATGGAATGTGATGTTTGCATGTGAACTGCATTTTGAATTGACTCAAGGTCCTATTTCTATAGCACATGTACACATATCAAATAGGTTAGCCTACTCTGCTAGACGGAAGTCAGTCTACAATACTGCCACCGGACAAACTACTGGTTCATGATTGTATTTCTTACTATCTGGCCAGTAAGGCTATGTGCTTCTAGGTATGCTGAAGTTTGAGACCTGTGACAAGACTGTGATGGTTGATGATGCCACCTAGTGGTTATAGGTCATCAAAACTGGTGAGTTTTGGCTGAAATGCTCCCCTTCATTACTTCAGTTTACTGGTAAGCTGAATGGGTTTAAAAGGATTGTTCACTGACATGACATATGTTGGTTTCCTTACCATGTTAAGCTGTATATGGATATATCCTAAGACCAGGATCAATGCTTTGGTTTGTTATCCCTGTTGGTTTATGAAATCCAAACATTATCAATTGTGGCCTAAATTGCATTCAAGTTCCCATACAAGGGTATTTTGAGCGTCACAGTCAAATGTACTTTAGGATTATTTGGCATGTGTGAAATGCTAATGGACACTAAATCAAACCCTAGATAGCTTCCATTTTGTCCATAGCCTGCTTGCCTAGTAAGGCAAAAATACAACTCTTCCTGTGAACAATCACTAAGGGGGATAAGAAGAAAATACATCTCTTGCTGACTGGTATTTTTTTGTTTTCATTGATCGTGATTATTACATACAATTTGGCATAAATGGAACAAAGTGTGAGAATACTGAAGATTGTAAAATGAATTGTATGACTTAATAAATCACCAGTATTTCAGTTCTCTGGGTTCATTTCATCATGGAGCAATATTTTAAGAAACAAAAAGCATAATGGTTTCATCACAAATGTAAGTATATTATATTCACTGAAATTAAAAATGTTGATTTTACAGCAATCATCCTTTATTATACTGTACAAGACCGGAATATACACTTTACTCCTGTGGTGGTTGCTGTCCTCTGCCACGTCCAAAACCACCTCTCTGCAACACAGAAGTTTATACATTTTTAGTCGATGAACACCTGTATTGGGCTACAGTATGGCAAGGCACTAGGCTTGGGTGGTATGTAGCCTTTAGGCTTTAAGAGACGTGCATCCGATTGATAGAGGCATTGTCAGTATCCCTAGAAAAGTAACATCCCTCTGGTTCACCTATTTTTCCCTCAATCCAAGAGAATATAATCCAGAATGCCTCACCAGCTGGGCGATACAATTATTTTGACCACATTTATATTTGGCCAAAATAACAAGCTTAATTGGAATGAAAATTGTACAAGCTAACAGGCAGTCTACAAGCTAATAAAGGAGTTCAACACAAGGTGGCAGACCGGCATTTCAGAAACCAAAACTTGTTGGTCCATGTCACAGATGGGTAATTGCAGACAAAAACGAATCCAATGGGAACAGGATCACCAACATGGGATAACTGAGTGGAAAAACCACCTGACTGGATGAATCCCAGTTCTTGTTTCGTCACGCCTGACTTCCTGTACCCATTCTGCCTGGTGTTAATGGTAAAGGCTGATGGCATAATGATGCGGACAATGGTTTCCTCAGCACAAGTTAGGTTCCTTGGTAACTACTGAGCAGCATTGAAACACCACAGCTTATCTGGGACATCTTAACTGACCAGGTCACAATGCACATTCCGGGACGGAGAAACATGACAGTACAGTTTAGCGGCCAGACTGGCAGGCTCACTCCGTCATTGTCATCAAGCTAGACTCAGGAATTTCCCAAACCACCCCTTTTCCCATATTCTAGCATGTCTCACACTGCACTGCCGGTTCACAGCTAAAGTAGCAACATTTTATAATACAATGTTGTAATACGAAATCCTCAAAAACAGTTAGCGGTATTGAAAAACCCTTGTGTGGCCATTTCCAAAAACCCTTGGCGTAACATCCAAGCCTACACAGCACCTGTCATGAATACCAACGCTTGCTAAAACAGTTGACTTCCAAACTGGAACTCGGTAGCTGCACCGGCGCCTTCTTGTCCGCACCAGCTAAAAAGACGGAAGATCGCAAATTGGGGTAATGTTCATTCCCAAACCATGACAAAGCAAACATTGCCAGTGACCCAGTGTGGACATATTGTCACAAGCTTATTATCCAGCCACATGAACAGGTGACTTGGGCCCCTTACGTGGTGCAGCAGATCGTCTGTAGTTGTCTCGGTCTCCTCCTTCACGGTTAAACCTGGCTGGCCTGTCACCTCTCTCACCCTCCATACCTGAAACTCAAGGATGTTATGCCACTGATCTTAACACCTGTGATGTCCAAGAAAAACATACAACCCAATTAGCCCTATGCTGAAGTAGTTGGGAATTTTGGTGCCAACGGAGGCTTGATCATGAGACCTAGTATAGATCATGCAACATTACATATCCAGCCCAAAATGGGTGGCTTAAAAAATACATTGTTATTTGTAAAAGTCCCAGACTGCATCTTTAGGTGCAAAGACCAAATGCATTCCCATTTAAAAACAAGAGGTACAAGTTTTGATTAAAAAATATTAAGTTTTGGGAACAAACCCTTCTCCCACCTCTAACTTTGGGGACCATCAGACATTTCACACAGTTTGTAGCTGTGAACTGAAACACCAGACTGAATTACTAAAGGGTTTGGTAATATTTTACTGATTGAGTTACTGACCTTCAAATGTATTAGTTGAGAGTAAGGTTGAAGACCTGCCAGGGCATCTTGATCAAGACAACTAGACCAATTAGGTTGTAGTGCTACTACCACTGAAGCGTTAGGGTGCCCAGCTAGCTGCGTAGTAAAGTTAGCTAAAGTTAAGTTGGACAGAAACTGAATTGTAAGTTTCAATCAGGCTCAACAATGTGCTGGGCTGTGAGGTACGGTAACTGGCTGCTGACAATGTACAGTACTCCGATATATCGCCGGACACAACGTTACAATGAGCTAGTTATGAAGCGACCACGTCTATCCTAAATAGTATTATTCTCAGTAACGAGTACTAGTAAATAGCAGCCGACATTTGCTCCGTTTTGTAGTTCTGTAGTCCAGGTTCTGCTAGACACGATTAACTCAACGTTAGCTATCTGACTACTAGCAAGCCAGTTGTATTCGTATAAAGTAATTAAAAGCTCCTAAACAATATCTTAGGATTATTACATTTTAGTGTTAATCCCGTCATGGCTTTCAGTTGTGACAATAAATTGTATGTTGATGCTTGAGATAATAGTGGACAATCAAACTACACCGTAACGTACCTTGATTGCTAGTTGTCAGACACCAGCCCGAGAGAACGACGCATGCGTATTGATGTGCTCCGATAAATAAAATTACCCGTTATCATTTAATTTTCTATGCTTAATTCAACATTAGTTTCTATATGCAAGTGTGTGCGTATGTATGGCATTTTGGTTAAGTATCATGGCATTCTATATTTTATGTTTTCCAGATCCAGAACAGGCAGGGAGAAAAGGGTGCTCATGGCTGTAGTGACGTCAAAAACCAGCATTAGCACAAAACAGAATTTGTAATAATTATTATATTTGATTTCATTCGTAGAGCTTTTCATTATTCAGAATAATCTCAAAGTGCATAATTAACAAGAATTAAGAATTTACAGGAACTTAATTATGTAAAGTATTTTATGATATTGTAAAAAAAATAGTAATGCTTGTTAGGAGTACATAACTCCAGGTGACTTTCATATACCAGATTCTCTGATCTGTTCCTGATCCAGATCTACACGTCAGTCATAATGTCCATACTTGTGTCCTCCACCACCATCTGGTTTTGGTCTGTTTCTGCCTGCTGCAGAGATAATCTGCAATGCATCGTGAGATCTGCAGGAAGGATAATAAACTGCAATCTGTAGGGCCTTATGTAGGGCCTCACTGAAGGAGTGAGGCCCTACATGACTCGAGGGCAAGGTCACTGCTAACCCTTCCACCCAAGTCATCCATTGTTCTAAAAATTCTCCTCAGGCAGTCAAAAGCATTCTGCTGCCTGAACAGTTTCTATCCTTGTGCCATAGACCTCAGTAATCAGCCATCTGCACACACAAAAAACCCTCTCTGTATGTAAAAAGGGAACCACATGCTATTCTATTTATCTACAAAGTAGTCCTGCTGAAATTACCTGCATATTTAATCACTAAGGTTAAAACAATGTATTACAGTACAAGAACAAATGACTGATGATTGATGATAAAATGAATTTAACACTCTGAAGTACTGAATGACAATTGCATTTGTTGTAGAGAACACCAGTCAAGTAGAGAATGAGGTAATCCCTTCATCTGCCCATAAACAGCCACTCACAGTCCCCTCTGATCATTCAGTGCAGCAGTGGCTGAAACGAACTAGATCCCCCACATACTGGTCTTGATAAAATAAAACACAACTTTTAGGTTGTGTTCACTTCTGTACTGTTCCACCAATCCAGTAAATTTGGAGGAGTTAAGAGTGTTGCCAGGGGTTGTACATGAACCACAGCACGCCCACACAAAGACACCCTTATTTGTTTTAATAGCACAGGGAATTATCTTCATCCCTGCTTACCAATTTTACAAACCAACTTGTATTCTCCATTCAGTGACCATGTAAATAAGGCTGTGGCATTCCAGATAGTCCAATGACACCTAAATGAAACGTCTCTCAGGCCAGGCTCAGAAGATATGTGTCCAGGTGAGGGTGGAATATCACTCTGTTCACTTCGGTCATAAGATCCCTGTGCCACTGCAATCCCTAGGGCTTGTCGTACAGCAAGAGATGGAGGCATCGAGAGGCTTCCAGAATAATGAATTAGCCTTCTTTCACTCTAAAATGAGCAGGGAGTATGGGAATTCCCCCTAGACAAGAAGTCACCACCTACATTTAGTACACCAGGAACATGAGTTGTGCATCAATAGAATTAATGATCACACACAATCATTGCAGATGCCCTGATGCCCTTATATGGACATTAGAATCTTTAAAATCAATGCTTTACATTTAATTTTTCTATGTATATTACTACCTAATATACATTCTAAATGTTCAAAAATACTACCCATATTGCTGCTATATCAAAATACTACAAAGATTGTTACTAGTTTACTGTACTCATTTGTAAATTGCTGCTAGTGTAGTGTTATGTATATTGTTGCTTTGTTTTAATATTATTTTCTGTCTATCTGTATTTTTCCCCATATACTCTTCTTCTTAACTTTAACTACGTAGTTTGTCGGGTGCCATGTCATAATAATTACATTGTACAGGATGATGCTGTGTTGTTTCAGTGCATATGACAAATAAATCGGTGACTGAACGTGACTGAGCTGATTCATTCAGATGGCTATTGAGGGCCTGTTTGTCTAGAACTGGACTTCTGACACAGCTGTTGCTATGGTCCCCCCTTTGCATAATATTCTTTGTTGAACATGTCAGGTTTGAGTATTTTGTTATTCATTCCAGTCATTGGGAGCTCTGAAAAGAAGGATTACCATAGAGAGTGTTTACTTTAGGAATCACCAGAATAGTATTTACCAGAGCTATGATTTCTATTGGGTTGGCAGACATTGAAGAGTGAGCAGAGGTAAAGTGGGGATTACCCTAGGATGTTCTGGTATGTGTATATGCAACAAGGGCCAGTTTATCAAACCTGGCTGACGTGACCCAGCATGTTAGCAATGCCACAGAACAAAATTATCACAGTGGGTACTTTTGGTGACAAACCAGATAACACATGTAATTTATCGAGGTGACTGTTAGCGCAAACCATGTAAGAAGTCTAGGATTTGTAGGATGATAATTTGTACAATAGTATGTTTTACATGTTTTATATTAAGGAGGCTTTGTTGCAAAGCATGAAATCAGTTCTACATTTGATTTTAGATTGGAGATGGCTAATGAAGATCCGGAACTGGTGTGAGTGGTTTATATCAGATACTAGATAGTTACTGGTAAAGACAAAGTCTAACTCAGATCCATCTTAGGTTAGAAATGTTGAAGGGCAGGCAGGTACAGGAGTATAATAACTTGGATAACTCTCAGTGTTTCAGTTCATCACAAAATCATAACAAATTATACAAAGATAACATCAAAACAATGAAAGACATTGTCTAAAACAATGTCACAAAATTGCAAATGAGCCTATTGCTTTTTTGTGGCCTGGCACCAAAAGACTAAAGGACAGCATTATTGAATTACAAAGCTAAGTGGTTGGATAATTGCAGTATTTCTACCACGAAAGTGATAGAAAGGAAGATTCCGAACATGTGCAAACCAAAATGTTGCAAGATATTTTGACAGTACCTATAGTGTAAAGACTGGGCCCATATCCCATGGTGTAGCCTATTCGCAATTTCTGTTAATTTCAGATGTCCCTCCATAAAAAACTCCACAATTTGTATAAGCCACACCATGGTTTTCGTTGCATTATGCTACTCGACTCGTATGGTGGGCAACATTGAAGCATTCAATTAATAAAACTACAGCCGTTTGTTAGACCATCCCCCAATGTGCGCGAGTGATTTGCAGCTCCCCTTCGCTGCGTGCATCGTGATCTCGCGGATGCAGAGCCTCTTGCAGAAGAAGCAGGGTCACCTTCTGTCAATGCAAAAAGAGAACTGATAAACATTTAGTGTATTTTTGGATAACTGGCGAACGTACTGGTAAGTCGGCCATGCATGTTTGTCAGCTGTTAACGTTACTCTCCATGATTAGATAACGCAAGGTTGCCTGCTGGCGACGTGCAACATAGGGATGAAGGAATCTGATGGTTCCCATGGTTTAGGTTATTTTTTTCCCACCGCGTCAGAATGCGGAGTGTTTTCGATCGGTGATCTGTACAATATTAATAATTATGACATGCGTATTCGAATGCATTGTTAGTCAAGACCTTGATCTATCTTTCCGTATCCCGGGTATGTTATTTATGATGTAGAGTATACTGAACGTCTCACTTATGTACCGCCTACAAAATGTGGTTGTGCAAAATTCAATTTGGCACTTGTATTGCTGTACTGGTTTTGGCTAAGTGAGAGAAATGTTCCTTGAATTTTATTTCTTCCACCATCCAGATGTTTTCCTCCGATCTCATAACACACCATTGTTATTTTGCCTGGTTAAGCTTTGACCTTACATAGGCGTTTGGCGTCGGTGCCAAATTGAATCATAGCCAAGCCTTTGTAACAATGTAAACAAACGTATCGAGTAACATATATTTGTGATAAAATACTAGCGGTAGTTGCAGTCATTAGACCGCCTATTGATAAAATGTGTGACCAAGGTTGTTAGGATGCGATGTATGCCACCTCTTAATACTAACAGTAAGATTAACAACACCACTGAGTTAGTCGACCGACGACGAATAGTTATGCATTTGTTTAATAGGCTACCAGGTCTCATGTGCAGCATTTGTATTATGTAATGTCAGAAATCGTAATACAGTATAAGGCATAAAATACTAATGAGGCCATTCTGATCTAACGTTATGTAATAACCTGGGATAGCACAGAGAGGAGCCGTCGCTACTCTATTTGATAGCGTCATTGTTTTCCCTGTGGAAGCACCACTGCTCCACCTCACCAATCAGCAACATTGCCATTCATGGAATATTAGTTGTTTCAAGAAACTATTCCGTCAACCCAAAATGTATCTGGTAGCATGCGCGACTCAAAATGCATGCAATTTGGAGATGTTTACAGTGGTTCTTCTGCACCAGTGTTGATGACTGTGTGTGTTCAGGGGTAGCCTAGGCTGTGTAAGAGGTGGAATAAGGGATTGTGAAACGAGTTGTTTATGGCTCCTTCATCAGGGTGTCAACACTGTCCACAAGGAGAGGGATTGCCTCAGCATAGTTTATTGACGTAGGGAAGTATAGCGTTCTCAGCTGTCTGTTCCGGACACGTCACTTGGGAGCTATCCATGGTGCTGAACAGAGCTCTTCCGTCAACTGATGGGTTGGACCTTACGGTCCTTCTGCTCGTCTGTCAGCAAAGGTGCCGCTGAGCGAGCCTGAGACAAGGCTGCAGAGGAGGGAGAGGAGGATGGAAACGATGCAGTGAGAGGCATAATCCAATTGTAGTGCTGCATAAGGAGCTGTAGAGTCCGCTTTTTATTAGCTGGCTTTGTGCACTCTCCTGTAATATGCCTCACAGTCTTGACTTTCAACAGCCACTGTTCACTATCAGTTGATTTAAAGGAATGTCTCTTGATGACTAGGCTTGTGCTGACTGTGCATGTATGCTTGTGATTATTTATTTTAATTCATTATTCATTCTCTCTATACTGCATGTTCTTTATTTACTGGCTAGCATTGCAAAAACCCACACTAAAAGTGTGCCCAATGCCCACACAAGCTCTTTGTGGGAGGACTAATTCAAAGCTGGTATCCTCTTTAAAAGAGTACATGCTGTGCATCCATTTGTTTGTTCCCTCTGACAACATCAGTTTGTCACTGATGTAGGATTAGTTCAGAATTTCAGTGCAATGACTGAATGAGATGCTCAGCACCTAAAATGGAAGCAGACAGGGAAGTCCCCACAGTGACATGGTTGCATATTCTCAACAGCAATATGAGTCATCAGAATGTTTTTTTCTCTTTTGTTGTGTCTCTGGTCTCAACACTTTACCTAGCCTGGCACAGGTTATCAGAGGCAAACAAAATCACAGAGTTCTGGAATTTGTTGAGTTTTAAAAACCTGTTGCAATTGTTAAATGGCATACAGTATTGCAGATATGTGTGTTGTGGGAAATTAGTTAGAAGTCTGACATTTACCTCTTCCATAATAGTGATTGATTGCAGCCCTGTAGGCCTTTCTTAATTAAATCCTCTAGTTTACCTTATTATGTACAGCAGCAACAGGGCATTTATATTCTAAAAGGGGGATTGGATTACCGGATACTTATTTTAAATATTTTATATTTGTGTAGCATAACATCAAGCCTGCAACGCAGTCTGCCTGGATTGTCCATTGCCTGGATACACACCGTTGTCATGGAATATTGTCCATATTCCACAGACCCCAGAGGTGTCTTAATAGGGATGGCAAAACTATGCTTCAGGGCAAATACTTCACAAGGAGCACTGAACCAAAAAACAATCATTTTAGTTACCTTAATATGAAATGAAAGCGAGCTGTCAATTTTTGTGTTCTTTCTGAGATGTGCAACCTCAATAAATCAATCAAATGTATTTATAAAGCCCTTTCTACATTAGCAGTAGTCACAAAGTGCTTTTGCCAAATGCCCAGCCTGAAACACCAAGGAGCAAACTACACTGTTGAATTTTAGTGGCTAGGAAAAACTCCCTAAGAAGGCCGAAATGTATGAATAAACATTGAGTGGAACCATGCACAGGTAGGTGACCAGGTGAACATTTAAATAGTTCAAGTTGCAATAATTAATAAACATATGTGGGTCCAGAATCCATTAAACCTAGTCCAGGTCAGAAACATTACCAGACAGACAAGGACAGAGACAACCCGGGGGTTGGGTCAGCAGAGTGGAAGCCGAAATCATCAGATATCGTCTTTATCTACAACACAACCAGGAGGACTTTGTACAGGCACAATAATATAGCAGCGTAAGACCTTGGGGCTGAGACAGGGGGGTCCAGTGACACTATCCTGGGGAGGCCCCGGACAGGGCCCAACAGGCAGGAAATCAATCCACCCACATTGCCGAGCATTAACCAAAGGGACACCCACGGACCACAACCACCCTGAAATGAGGGCCGAGTATTGCCAGTGGAGTTCAACCCATTTGCACAATGGGCGCAACAGAGAGATAGCAACAAGCCAGTGACTCCGACTCCAAATGGCATTGGAGGGAGGGCCCACTGTTTGTCTCTTTTCAGTATCTACAATGTGGTCTTATTTCTATTATAAGCTGGGTAACATAATTTGAGCCGCATAAATTCATGTTGTGTCATAGCCATGGTGTTCAGTCTATTATGAACACGGTTGTTTGATTCCTGGATGCTAATTGTCTGATAGCCTTGGTATATAAAATATTTATCATATCTTGCCAATATAACATCGTTAAGCACTGTGTAAAGGCACTCCGCAATGTGTTGTGCCTTAGAACACCTCTTATCAGTGGTATGTTTTCCAAATACCACCCCCCCTCATACCTTATTGCTTACTTATACCACTGCTTATAGACAATCAGGGGATTATAGATAATCCTCAATGACTGCAACTTCAACTGTCTTCATTAAAATGGTTGATGCGATGGCTGTATCACAATCAAGAGCAAAAGGTGGGATGGTGCATCAGCAAACAGTTTCATCAGTGTTTCAGTGCCACTATAATTTATTCCGCATGATTCAGCACTTTAACAATGACCGTCAGAGTTTTGGCAACTTCACTTGCCACTGGGAGAATCCCCACTGAATATTGAAGTAGACCTATCAAGCAGGATGGAAGATTGGAGTTGGTATGGCTCCCTGGAGAAGTCCTGCTAACCTGATTCAGCCATATTGATTTTCCCAACCACATTAGGCATTGACAATGATACGCAGAACAGTTAGTTGGCTGTGTGAAAGTCAAGGCAGGACATACTGAGTATGAGTAAAATCTTCTGGTGATAAAAATCCAGAGATAAAAAACAAAAATGTAGCTTTCTGCGTGAATCCCTGTACACTCACTCAATTCGCCTTCACACTTGTCATGACTCATTTCCCCTTACAGGCGTCCTTGCCTCGTTGTTTCTGTTATAATAAGTAAAAAAAAATGCATCAACTGATTTGTGTGGTTACTTTAAGATCCTTCAAAGATTAAATCTAATGTCCAAATTATAACTGCAGTGTAAAAGGACTCCATTCATCCTCATAACCAAGCCATTCTCATAGCAGTTAATATATCACAAACTGGCCTAATGTTGCACTACCATAGTAAACACATTTTGCTGATGTAGATTTACTTGCAAGAGAGAGGGGGATAAAGGAGGGGGAGTGAGGAAGAGAGAGAGAAGGGTGAGGGGAAATGGATTTGGGGAGAGAGAGAGAGCGAGCTACTGCTTTTCTGGAACTAGAGGCCTTATTAAAGCCATGCTAATGGTGACCTTTCTCATGACAGATATCCTGTTAAACGTTTGTCTCTTAGTTTTGTTACAGCTCAATTTTTTTATCACAATGACCTCACATATTATATAATGTGAGGACAGGACTTGTACTAGTGTCAGCAAGAGAGAGGCTCCTGCAGGTTGAAAGGGCCAAGGGGTCCCATGGTGAACGTGAATCAGTAAGTGGGAAGGTGATAGTTATTGGCTGTTGCTGTGACAGTCTGGGGGGTAGAACCAGGGGCTGTCAGGCTTTCAGTGCAGGCAATGGTGTCTGGCAACCCGTGAAAATGGATGTGGGGAAAGAGGGCATGTGAGAAAGGCGATTCTAAAGGACATCATGGCCATCTTATCTCTACAGGCTGCAGGAGAACAAGAAGAAAGTAATAAAAACATGGCCACTGAGGGAATAATACCAATGTTTAAAGCAATGTGCTTTGTCTTCTGTATGTTATCAGTGTTCTGTTTTGTCTGTACACTGTTTGTTTTGTTAATCACTGAAACCAAACTGTGTGTGTTAAGATATCTAAGCAGTGCCCAGCTCTAAAAGAACCCTTGGTCTCAGTCTGTGTTCTTTGTTGAAATAAAGGTTAAATAATAGTGTGATCTTTTGATTTATTGTGTGAAGGTAGATACAGATAATAATTAAAATTCTCTCTTCTCTACTTCCAACCTCTGACATTTTATCGTAACATGATCATGGGTCATTAGGAAAAAGATGACAATGTTAAGTAACCTGGTAATTTGTCTTATTATGACATCATGCTTCATCAATAGGTTGTCCCTAATTTAGAGTATCTAATTGGAAGCACCCCTTTGATGTGGGAAAATGTGAATGAAACAAATGATCTCTCAGCCCGTGCATCTGGACTATAACATGCACATTCAAGGTTTGGATGTCTGTATAATGAACCTGTTTTTAATTACAGAGAATTCCTTTTGGTTCATGGTAGGATCCTTTTGGGTTACGGGACAAAAGGGTTCAACATGTAACCAAAAACAGTACAAAAAATATTCTCCCTAGAACCCAGAGGCTGAAGAACACTTTTGGAATGCTTCTTTTTCTGTTGTTGGGCGTACTGTATGTGTTGGTGTTTTCTGTCTCTGCCTGCAGGGGTGAATAGACTGGACTGGACATGTGAATTTACATGGCTTTGGGCTTCCTGCAATGGAGACCTACATGGCCAATTGGTCTCATTTCTCCATAAAGATTTGTATTCGGAGGATTTGTTTATTCATGTCAGTTCCTTTTCGATGGGTGTCGACACATAGTTTGTGTGTTGTGGACTACTGTAATCCCACAGCCTGGGAAGGTGACTCACTATGTGTTGGGTTGGAGGTTTGTCATTCTGAACACTAAGGGGTGTATTCATAATTTCTTCAGAGCCTTAAGGCACCTTTTTTATTTGGTCTGCATTGTACTGTATGTTTGCGTATGTGTGTGCATTTGCTTCGGTTCCAATGTTCCCAATATGTTCCTGTCAGGTAACTTTGGCTTTTATGTTTTCAGTCCAGAAAGAAAGAGGCATGTGCGTGGTGGGGTTGTCATAGCGATGCCCACCTTGATATCCTAGGTCTGAGGCAGTATTCCTTTAAATGTTTGATGAACTTTGTTGCTCAGAATCCTCACTAAAGTCTCAATGGGACAGTATGGAATGCATATGAAGTGGTATGCCAGATCAAACCTTAGAAGGTAACAGGTTTAAAGTTGTTGTATATTGTGTATTAATGAAAATGACAAACTAAATATTATACTGTATATACAGACAGTCATACGTTTGGACATGCCAACTAAGTGTATTATTTTAGTTTGACTGTTTTTCACATTGAAGAGAATTCAAAGTAGCCATGCTTTGCCTAGATGAAAGCTTTGCATATTCTTTCCATTCTCATAACCAGCTTCATGGGCTAGTCACCTAGAATGTGTTACAATTAGGTCCCATGTTATCAGCCTATCAATTTTGTTGTGACATGGTAGACATCATTTTCCCTGTACTGTAATATTCCATATTATGTCAAAAACTGCTCAGGTAAGCAAAGAGAAACAGCAGTCCATCATTACTTTAAGATATGACTCTCAGTCAATCCAGAAAGGTTAAAGAACAAGTGCACTAAACCACCAATTGCTATGATAAAATAGCTCTCATATAGAGCGCCACAGGAAAGGAAGACCCAGAGTTACCTTGGCTGCAAAGGATCATTGGAGTTACCTAAAACAGTTTGTCATTATCTTCCATCATGCTGAATCATGGGCAGGACAGCTTTATTCAAATAAAACAGCAGAAAACAGTCTTCCTGAACCTGTCTCTGTCTCTGTGTGCATTAGGTGAACTCCTTTAGAGGACAGCAGCTCTCTTCTGGGTTTATGGAAACCTGATTTCCCATCCAGTGGTAAAGGTGAGTCTTAAACTTAGTCATAGTTTTCTCATCCATTTTTATGTTCTGTTTTCACTGTCGGGGTCATCCGGCACCATGTTGGCCATAGTTTGGTTGTAATGGCTTCCTTGGTCATGAACATGAAACAAAGTATAGACATCCAAATGGGCTGATTAAAAGCACATCAGCAACATCACTAATATGTCATGAGGATGACATTCCATTACCCTGGGGTTATTAGGCGTTGCTGTAATCTAAGAGGAACCAGTCAGTCAACAGTAATGTACTGTAAACCTTTCAGGACTTTTATACCCGTGGTAGCCTCAAACAATTGTTTTTGATTCTACCTGTTTGTTTATTAAAGTCACCTAGTGTTCCAGATCTGGATTTGTCTCTTATTAAAAGAAAATTAGGAGTAGATGAAAACGAGAAGTGTTTTGGGTTTCCGGGCCATGTTCGCGAACTAATCCAAACAGGTCATAGGTTCTTTTAGTGAAACACTTTTGAAATACAAACCTGGTCTCACTTGGTCATTTTGTGCGCAAGGAGAGTCTATATGAATTTCCTTTTAATGTTGACTTTTCCTTGAATTCACAAACGTGTTTATCATCTACCCTAAAAGAGCTCTAACATGTCAAACTATAATTATGGAATAATTATTGAACTCCTTGTTTAATTGCTTCCCCTTTTATGGTCTATAAGACAAAACCTTCCGATTCCTGGGAGGCAATAAGATGTCTTTATTTGATTAGAATAGACATGTTTACATTTGCAGGGCCATTAGAGTGGACAGATTCTGGCTCAGTTCTGTGGGTATACTCCACTCCAGGGACAGCCATCTGTTTGGGCTTGAGAAGAGAGGCAAGGAGAGCCCAAACCATTGGAGTACAAAAAAATGTAATCAGATTACAGGTACTTCTGAAAAATGTGTGAGAGAAATAATTAGGACATCGGGTGTGATCTGAAACATATAGGAAAGTCATTGTGATATTTGATGAGGAAAAGTGTGTTGTCAGAAAGCACTCTGCCCAGTGATGGTGCCTGGTGCAGATAGGAATGGGTTTACATAAAATCTCATGATTTGTAGTGGACTCCAGAGCAAAAACAGTTTGAAATGTAGTTTAGTTCTGTATTTAGCATTTTTAAAATGCATTGCCAATACACATTTGCGCTCTGAATGAGTTTGTGTGCCAGAGTCCCTTTTTCTGAGCTTACATGACATCCGACTGAGGAAAATAAGATGTTTTCAGCATATTTTCAACGAGGAATAAGTATTTTCAATGTCTTTTCCACGAGGAATAGGTATTTTCAATGTCTATTCAATGTTGTTTGCTCCGTGGGGTGTGCGACAGGTAGCCTGTGTATGCCTTAAATTGTCAGTCATTGTTTAGGGACTCACTGATCCAGTAAAAATTGAAGAGTCAAATGTATTTTATATAGGCCTTTTTGCTACAGGAGTAGTGTGAAAAAGATTGAATAAAGAGAAAGGGATTGTAATGAAGCAAATTGGTTAGGAAAACAACTTCAAGCAGGTGCCCCAACAAACAAAAATCTGAACAGACTTGCATTTTCAATTAAGCTCAGATGCTGAAAGGGGGAATTAGAAGCAATGACTCCTCCATTACAAAAAAAGTGAGACAAAAAGTAGAAAGGAAAACATCAAATCAATATTTCTAAATCAAATTATTGAAGAACATTGTGTTTAATCAATTTGAATGTAAAGTCAAAGCTCAACTGTATCATTATCCAGTAATGGGCTAGCAAGCTACCTAACCCATAAGGTAAAATGGAACATTCATTCATTACCAATGTCTAAATTGGAAAGAAGACTAAAAGTTACAGTAAGTAATCAGATTACTTTGTCCTAGAGTACCAAAAATTATGAAGAAATGTCTGAATACCATGTTTACAGTCTCGTATGCATACACTGCTAGTTGGATGATGTCCTGACCCTGGCTAAATAGGAGTCATTTCAGTGGGTCCCCTCCTTCCCAAGGACACAAAATGATCAGTGTAAATGATCCTTTCAAGACAGATGGGCTATATAATAATACTTACAGAACAAAGAACAGACACAACCAACATCTCTTTAACAGATTAACAGAGAACCCTTAGTTTTCAAAAACTAAGGCCGGTTCATTAGTTATTATCATAACAAATTTAAGTTTCCATAACTTAAGTGAGTTTAGATTGTCTAAATGTCATGTTATTGATTAACTAGTCATTTTAATTTATTACATATAGAAATTACCTTGTCCAACCCTGGCAACAGCAAATCCCCAGTGTCGTACATACAGACAAAGTTATTCCTGATTTCCTACTTCCCTCCGTCTGATAGCAGGAACGTAAAAGACGGCTGCATCTATATTTGTTTTGATCAATGTTAAACTAGAGTCAAAATAAATACACTTTATAGTCTGATAAACCTTCTCCAACCAAGACTTTTGACCTAATAGTGACTGATCTGTCTGTCGCCACAAGAGCTGTGTATAAATAGAAGCCTAAGATGCTTATGGGAATTTAGACCGAGCTCCTGTCTTTGTATATTAACTGTCAGGTGTGGTCAGTCTTGTCATGTTAGTGCTGCCTTGACTGACATGTTATTGGACCTGGATATTGTAGACTTTGCTCTGTGCCTATGCATTTCCGGTACTCTCTTTGAGTCCAAATAAACATTGTAGTAAAGCACTGAACTAGGCTGTCTTACATATCATGTAGATCACTGACAGTCATCATTAGTGCTGACGTTGTTTTACTTCTACCTTGCCTATGATAATGATAGATTGACATACATTCTGCAGATGGGTTTATTAGGCCAGCATCAAGGCATCCAATGTAATTTTGAACCTCAGAGGACCTAACCGTCCATCATGCTCTCTATTATAATCTATTACACCCTATTGAGCTCGATGACACTCTATTCTCGTCTTAGAAACAGTTGGGTTAGTAAAACAAATTTAAGTTACAGGACTAGGGAGGGTTTGGACTCTGAAGACAAAACTGAGAAAATCTTACTCAAATTCTAAATGACATTCAATTCAATAGTGGCCATTTCAAAATAATCCTACACCCTGGCAGGACAGGTGTGATGGAAACAGGACATGTCAGTCAAGTGTTATTTACATGCGGTATGTCAACCTAGAATGTGTTCTAGTACGGGTAATTATCCCGTCTGACTAGACTCCAAAGCCGGTGGCACGCGAGCCCTCCGCCTTCCTCCAGGAGCCCTGAGAGTTATCCTCAATGTCTCTTCTGTAAGCCCAGTAGGACGTAGTTCTCTGGCTAAACATCGGATGGTTGTATCCTCACTGTTTTGCTTTTTCAGCAAGTGGGTTTAGCCTGGTAGCAGAGAAATCATAAACATTTGGGACACCCAAACTTCCCTATTTTGTTTCAGGATGCTATCACCATGTCTAGCGTGGGCATGTGTGAGAATAGTTGCTTTTTCACCATTTCAACAGTTCTGTTAATGTCTATTTTACTCTGAATCCATTTTACTTCTGGATATGCACATTGGCAAACCAGTGTTGATTCTTTGTTAGGACCACCTCTTTCACTGCCTCTAGCTTCATCTAGCTACACACACACACATACACATACACAAACACAGAGTTTTTAGTCTGCCTTTGAAGAGCCCTCATCAGTATTCTGGGGAGCGTCAGGCAGCTAAATGGATAGCAGGGGAAAAGGGTTGGTACTTAAAGAGCTCCGCTCCCCGAGTTATCATGGCCTCCTTCCTACCAGTCATTCCCCTGCTCGCTGGGCTCTGCGCTGGTTTGAGGGACCATCTGAGCCGTGGCCATGCTCGCCATCTGTGTTACATTATAAGGAACTGGTGGGGGCGTATTGTGTGTATTGCTGCCTGCATGTTGTTTCTGAAGGGGACGATCTCCGTTCTCCTCCCGTCACCCTACGTCTCCTTCACCCTGTGCTCTCCCTTACCCCCATCCCACCACAGTCACCAGGAGGCCCGTAGATTACATAAGCATGGCAGCAGAGCACTCTTTGGACACTGTATTTAACCAGGACACGGCATTGAGTGTGTTCAGAGGGGGTTTGTGTGTATGAGGAACAGTTTGATGTGTGGAGGCAATACCTGTCAGTGTTGTAGGTTCAGGTGTGTGTGTGATTGCGCTTGTGTGTGTATGTGTGTGTGTCTGTGTGTGTGTGTGCAACCTAAATTATGGGCACAGCAATTTTTTACGTAATATTTTTTAACAAAGGGAGCAGCATTGCCTACCGATAGGTGGTGTTTCGATCAAGGCAAGCCTGTGGATCTACATCCCATCCATTTAAAATCTGTCTCTCTTTGACTCTGTCTCTGGTGTTGACAGAGCTGTAGAATTTCAGTATGACTAGCTGCTTAGTAATATTTTGGGCTCAAAGCCAGCAACACTGAGAACCATGCTGAACTATTACATGTCCCTCTAAATTTGCATCATAATTTTTCTGTCCTTGAATTTCTGTAATGAAAATACACTGTGACAGTGGAGATTTTCCCAACAGAAATACATGCGTAGGCAGTATATGTACAGTGAGTACATGAGTACAAATGCTTGAACTGTTTATAAAATGCGTATTCAATCTTTGCATTAAGCTCTGTCTGGCACATGTTAATGATTGTAAAGAGTACTATATTCAAAATACCTTTACATTACTCCATCTTACATCGCAAAGATAGACTGAGTATGAATTATTTGACATGTATCTCAAATATGTATATTTCAATATTTCCATTCTAGCAAGCAAGCAAGTTAATTTATACAGCACAATTCATACATAGAAGCAATTCAATGTGCTTTACAGTGAAAATAGAAATAATGCAATAAAATCAAAACAGTAAGGTCCATCATCAGCAGATTGTTTACACAGAGGTTATTCCTCTGATAGCACCAGAACTTGCATTACAATTGGTAAAAGATAGCAAGATATACATTTAATAACAAAATAAATCAAGAAGAGTAATATAAAATACAACATAATAATAAAACATAGAATAAGAAAATAGAAATAGAATATAAAAACATAGGAAGCTATAAAAGCTGTAAGACTAAACAGTGCTGTTATAAAAACATAGGAAGCTATAAGGCTCACAGTGTGGTTAAGTTTAATAGATCAGTCATAGGCACGTGAAAAGAGAAGTGTTTTTAGCCTGGATTTAAAAATGGACAACGTCCATTGGCGAACGTCTAAGATCTTCTGGTAGTTAATTCCAGTTGTGTACAGAATAACTGCTAAACGCAGCTTCACCATGTTTAGTTTGGACTCTGGGCTCTAGTAGCTGAACTGAGTTCATGGATCCAAGAGCCCTGCTCGGTTTATATTCTTCAAACATAACATGTATTTGGGTCATAAACCATTCAGAGATTTATAACATAGAAGCACCACTTTAAAATCAGTTTTGTAACTGACTGGAAGCCACTAAAAAGATTTAAGAACCGGAGTGATGTGCTCGATCCTGGTAAACCTTCTAGCAGCTGCATTCTTAAAATCTCTATATGCCCAGAGGTAGCATATAGAGATTTAAAGAAGCGGTCTGGGAACTGATCCCTGGGGAACTCCGCCTGTCATAGCCAACCCTATCAGATTCGTGATTACCAATGGTGACAAATTAACAGTCTAGATAAAAACTGAACAAATTAAGGAGTGTCCCAGAGAGTTACAGGTCTGGGTAATGTGGTTCCCCAAATAGTGATCCCACCCAATCAGCTAGCTTGTACTGACAAGCATGGGGAGCTTTTCATGAGGTTTTGAAACCAATAAAAAATGAATGTTGATTAACATATGTGTTGATTGAGCAAACAAAAGAGAGAGGAAAAAAGAAATATATTAGCAGTGAAATACTTACAGGCCCTTTAAAAAAAGATTTGATATATGGATATTGTTAGGATTGAGGTTGAGGTTAGGCTAGGGTTGTTAGGATCTAGTTAGGCCTATTAGGTAGAGGACATTTTAGTTGGCTTGTATGAGTAGGACGTATTAAATCTGTGTCTGTTCGTCAAAGATAGGTTTGACCATCTTCCCATTTAGCTGCTCCCCTCCAGATAACAGAAAATATTCACTGAAGTGATTCAGATGGTAAATAGTATGTACCATCAAAAATGTCTGACCAAAGCCAGACATTCTGGGAACCAAACATTTGATATCATGTGTCTCAATTATGTACCATCACAGGCAATGGATTGTGTTTTCCCTGCAGCAAAAGGAAGAGGGCAAAATCCCACATGAGAACGTCATGCACCGTATCCGCCCCCCACTGCACACCTACAGCGCAGTAATGGTGTGCTGTGGGGCACATGCTGTACTGCTGCCCTGCCCTGCCCTGTATAAATGTCCTCTCTTAGACATGGGGATGAAGGCACAGCAGCATTCAGTGAGAGGTAAAGTCTAGAAGCTGCTCTTTTAAGTGAGGACTGGATCATTGAATGGAAGCAAACCCAACTCAAAGCAGCATTCAGGGGAAGTGAATGTAGCCTTGCCAATTTATTTTTACTAAGTGTGGGCTTTCTGGTGTCGTAAAATGCAGTCCTGGCCAGGTTAATTTGTTTCCCTCCCACTCCGACATTATCAGGAGCACATCACATCACCCCCCCCCCCCCCCCCCCCCC